>CAXIVR010001809.1:0-19469 GCA_964035755.1 Teleogryllus oceanicus
AATTATCCTAAACGTGTTCCGTTTTTTATTGGTGTTGATTTACTAATTGCTGGATTTATTCTTAACTGCATTTCTACTTCAATTGACATTTTCGAATGAGTACAACTTCCAGCTCTGATAATGTTATAATAAACATCGCAATATATTGAAAACCTGAATATTTTTTACAATATTTTGCTGTTCATTTTTGTTTACTATAGTCGTATCAACCTAAGGTTCTTAGCGACTTTTCAGTATTTTACATTTTATATTTGATTTTACATTATTTTAAAATTTGTTTGTATTCTAATTCAGTATGCAATTTCTAGTAATATGAAGCCGACATTTTACGTGCCTCTTCTTTCATGCGAATTTTCTTGGTCAAAGCGTAGCTGCCATTGTTTTAGTAGGCTAAAGCTCCTCTTATATTTCATTCTACTTACACCTTCCAGAATCAAATATTAAATCAGAAGGAAAGAGCAGGATAACAGAAAAAGGGGCGAAAACGGGAAGAAAAGTGTTCGTCCTACCTGCTTGTCTCTACTAAAAAACAAATACCAGCAAGAAGAAAGGACTTGCCAAATGAAAGTGGTGAAACCAGTTCTCAATTAAAGCTTGAAATCAATCCTCATCCCGAGAATTTCAAATTGAGTTCTTAGGCTTCAGAGGACGCCGGCCGAGCGGGGTCTGTCGACTTCAAACGAAGGCAATTGGGGCGAGATGAAGGAGGAGGCGCCCTGGTGGAGAGGGCTGCACGCGGTGGGCGGCCGCTCGAGTTTTGGGGCGTCGCGCCGAACGTCCTCCCTCCTCGCGTGGCGGTGTCTGGGCTCCGCGTCCGGAGGCGGCGGGGCTGGCGGCGGCGGGAGGCGCGGCAAGAATAGACAAGACGGCGGAGGCGCGTGGAAATGATGCGCGGGGGCGTAGGAGGCGAGACGAGGCGGGGGCGCGGCCGTATGCTGCTCGCACAAGGAGCAGGGTGACGCCTTAGCGCACGCCCACCCCTGCTGCAGCCTTTCCAGAGCGCATTCGCGCAGTACGTGGTGGAGTCAGGCATCACGGCCACGGTCGTAACTCCTCTCAAAAGCTTCACAAAATGTTTAAAAGATGGTTTTCTCGTTGAACATTTTTATGTGAAGACGTTTTACTGAAATGAACTAAATAACAAATCAATATTCTATGTTTTTACAACTGTTATGTACAAAACACTGTTCAATTATTCACAACTGAGAAAAATACACTACGTGCCAAATTCAACTACATACTTAGGAGAAAGAACAATAAAACATTGTGGCCGATAATCTGGTGATGTTCCAAACAATGCCGCTACTCTACTCCAACAGAATAAAGCTGAAAACCCTTGACTCGCTTCTCAGCCAATCGGTACGTTCACTAATTTCTCAGTTGAGTCGTAATTATAAAGCTAGTATTCCGTAGTGGTCCGTGCCCAGCTAAACGGATATCCCAGTGTAAATATTACAAAAGACTAGAGCATACAAGGAATCGAAAATGATTACTTTTTCCCAATGAACATGTATTGAGATGTTTCATGCAATGAAGTTACACATGAAATTTGCCCTGGCAGTGAGGCAACTTTCTATGCACTACTGTCCTGCAGGTCACGTCTGGCGCAGTCTAAGAGATTTCGTGTATCTGCACATCGCAAGAATATATCTATGAACATATTTAAAATATACCACCTTCAAGAAACATTTTCAATTGTTATTTTAATTAGCATTAAGTCTATCATTATGAAGATGAGTGACTCAGAGAGCTTTGATGATTATTTTTTATAGGTTGCCACGTTTTGAAAGCTGAAAATAATGTTTGTACCTATATGATATATGATACAGTTCATCACGTTTTGATGTAAGTTACGTATAATTTACAGCATTCTCGACTGTTAACAACAAATCAGGATTATTTACCCTGGAACTGAAAGTTTAGGATCCATTTAGTAGTATTTGTAGTATTATAAATCTTAGTGAAATACACTTTAATACATTACTGTGTTATGAAGATACATATGCATTTATTTTGATATAAAAAGCGATAGATGTTAGTAAATGTCAATTCAAGTACAAAATTTGATAAATAAGAAATGAAACTTTCCATTGGCTTACACTGCAGAATATGAAGCATATACTTCTATTGGTCACGATTAGAACGACGATTACTTATTTATTTGCATTATTGCATTATCCTCTTTAGTTAATACGCCAAGAAAATGTGAAAATTATTTCGTTTTAAAAGAAACCATGGACACAAAATCATAAGAGTATTACTGACGGCTAGATTTACTCGCCAGGCGCATTAAATAGATTTAAGAGGAAAACAGAAGAACGCAAATTTTGAGTTTTTTGAGCTATTTTCTGTTCTACAAATACAGAAAATAATCTGTTTTTCGCTGATTGTATTATATGCAAGAAAACCTTTAGGACCTTTCAATCGCATTTTGAAGAGATTTAGCCCTCCTCTTTGGGTCTCTATCTAATGAGTATTTCTTTTCATTCGGCAGCGGAAGCACTGCACTACACGCCGCCGTTACATTTATAAAGTATTTCTAATATGAGACAACTTAGGTTTAAGTTTTAATAATAACTTCAATATCCAGATTAACACGTGTGGGAACACGGAGAGAGATTTTGAACGTATGGGGAACTTTTGAAGGAACATTTGAGGGAACATTTGAAGAATTATTTGAAGAAACATTTATATCCTCGTATTTTTATCCCTTTATATCCCTATATAAGCATCGACAATTGTAAATGTTTCAATTTTACCCCAGACATCTGCTCCATGTCTACTGGTCTCAAGTCAGTCTAGATCTCTCAAGATGATATGGACAAAATCAGAAACTTGTATAAAATATTTTGATTGTTTAAATAGTAGGCCTAATTAAAATGCATTAAAGACTCATTTATAAGTACTAAACGCTTCAAAGCGTAACATGATTATGCTAAAGTCAGGTTAATAACAGTTTCAAAAGAGTAATATTACTAATTGAAACGTTGGCGACGCGTTACTGTCCACAAGAACGTAATGTCAGCCGACTCTTCCATGTCCCGGTGGTACATTAGCGTTGATTATGAACCTGCTACATCTGTGGACGAAAATAAACGTTTTGTCAACTTCTCGGAACTAGTGGGTTGCAGTGTAATAACCTTTACCGTAACATTTCTCAATAATTGAGAGTGGACTCTGTCATCAAATTGTAGACTTCTATACATTTCCAATTCTCTAAGCTGAACTTGCTCTGGAAATTCTATTGCAGAGCAGTACGGTAGAAATTTTTGTATATCATCTTTATGAAATTACTTAATTAGCAGCTTCGTGTTTTACTTCATTTTAAATTTATATATTATAAATTAAATATTACGAGTATACGTACTCTCAGAAAGCAGTATATTCGTCAAAATAGAAAAAAGTATAATAAGTAGTACTTAGACCTAAACTTCACACCACAAAATGTAAATAGGACCTGTTTACATGCCATGTATCTGAGGATGTATCGGAAATAAGCATACTACATAGCGATACATGGATCTGCGACGAAACCTAACTAGTGGTGCCACAACAGCACATTATTTTTCGAGTAATTTGTAACGTCACAATATTATACTGCAACTTGAACCTTCAAAATTGTTTCTAACCTGCGAAAGTTTACTTCCTCACTGAGACCCGAAGTCGGATCTTCGATTTAACTAATCATACGCTTTACCGCTACACCACACAGTGTCCTGACTATACTCCATTTTACTGTCGCTTTAAAATCTAATGGTCTCTCTCACTATTTCTAACACGCAATTTTAAAAATCATAATGTTCAACAAAATTATATTTTCGTCACTTTGAGTTGTTTTTCTATCTGTGAAAAAATGAAAGAAAAATTATATTCATTTATGAAAAAATGATTTTATGAACTGCATTAATTTCAAGCAGAAATTACGCAAAACTACTCTTTTCAACAAAACATTACATGACTTTTCTAAGATCACTTTTAGAACTGATATAATTTAAAATTAAAATCATCTTATCATTATTGCACTTTCAAATGTTTTTACAATTTTTAAAAAGACCGAGAGTTCACTAAAATGGAATCAGAAGCTGTTGTTTTACAATACTTTGAATCGACTGAACAAAAAATTAAAATAAATAATTTGGAAGTGTTTGGGGGAAAATAATTCATTAAAAATTGAATATATTTTACGCAAAATTTTATGCAAATGCATAGAAAACTAATCTTAATGCATAAGAACAATAAAAAGGACTTTAGTCCTCGCCTAAGTTATCTATATACACATCTGCTCAAGGAGCTAAACTGCACTGGTCGCACACTAGGTTGTGAGCGTGACCACAGGAACTTTAAGAAAAATCGAACAATGAATTTCACTTCCTGTTTCTTGTTGTACCTGCCGAGCAGGGTAACGAGGTAGCCAGCACAAATCGAATGTGGTTTGATTTGTGAACCGAACGACCGGTCTGACTAGATGAGATTTCAACCGGAATTCGTTCGCCTACATTCGATGCATTCCTTGACCATTTTGCCTGTAAAATAATGACCTACAACTGGCAATTGTAATTGAAAGCATTGAATTTCCACAGCTATCGTAATCTGCAACTGGTTTACTGTTGATCACATGGCTCTATCACATAATTTCTAGGATGCAAGAATAATGTATTTCACCAAATTTTCAACATAAGAGAATTCGGATCTGATATCTAAGTGTATTTACTTAAAGTAAACATCCAATGAGGCAAAGCACAAGTATTTGAGCATGAAAACTGCTCATATTCTTCTTCGTTTCAATGAACAATGAAAGTTTGTAAAGTCCGTGTCAAATTCGTTTCGAGCAACTGAAGCACTGACTATTCTATTTGTTAAAAACAGCCGCTAAGACGAAGTCGGATCGACCGGGAGCGGTAGCTCAGTGCATCAACTGATGTCACTGCAGCGCCTCTGACCGGGAGATCCTAGGTTCGAGTCTTGACGGTGGCAGAATTTTCGACACTAGCTTTCAGCTAGGTCGAATTCAGTCGCCTGTCTGGAGGAGAATTCAGCGGCCGGCTTCTAAGATCGGTAGTTTTCCGGTTTCTGATCAACACCAGGCGAATGCCGGAGCAGTACTCTACCAAACGGGCCACGAACTGCGCCGATCTGTCCTTCCTCTCCTTGTCCTATCCTCCCTTACACATGCACTACACTACCACATATTCCGGAGATCGGTCGGGAACTTTGAGCTTGTCCCGACTGGGGCGGTGCCCTGCTGGTGGGAGAGTCTTGGTTAGGGGGAAACCTCATTAGCCGACGGTAGGTCGGCGCCGGATCTCACCATCGCGCGGGGGGAGACACCGCCATCTCCCGAGAAAAAAGCATGCACTACACTAACGGACTAACGAACAAAGCAGTTGACGCCCAGAAACACGAAAAATCAATCAATCAGAGTCGGATTACAACGTATAACCCGACCAAGCGAGTGTACGACTGCGATGAGCTTAGTTTTGCTTTGGAAAGAAGCAGAGCTATTGGTGTACTTCGGACAACTGAAAACTGAAGCTCTGATCTAGACCAAGGTCCGAAGACGTTTACATGGCCCTTTTGAAATGCCATCTTAGGTTCAACAATACCAGTGACAGTCCGTTGCAAACCACTGGGAAATGCCGACGCTTTCGATAATTATGTTAATAAATACTGATAACGAAATGAAGATTGGAAGTATTTTGAGTACCTAAATGTAACCACATATCGCGGTCATGCTACACAACAAATTTTGCAACTTGGCTACATTACGTTATTCGGATTGTAATGAAAACATCCAGGATTTTTCTTGAACTTTCAGATCCCCATAAAATACAAAGTAATGAAGATGTTTTCAAATAGTTAATAAGACATCAAATTATTAAATACTTTCGGTGTGATTCAAGTAATGTTTCTATGGAAAATTATCTGAGGAATAACTAATTGGACTGATTAATTAACATTACGTACTGTATTACGCAAATATGCTTCATTACTTTGGAACAGAAACATAAATGCACCAGACTATACTGCCCTGGCGCTAACGGCGCGGCAACTGTCACCATTGTTAGTTCTCAATGGCGCCGGCCTCTCTTCAGTTCTACACTTCGCTACAGCATTACACATATTAATAAGCAGGCAATGAGTGCTCTAAAGTCATTTGCCTACATAGCAAGCAGGCTCTACGCGATGTACAGCATTGACTTTGATTTGGCAATATTCAGGAGAAAATAAACATCGACCTCCAGAATATTTATGTTTTTATATCGTAAAGCATCGCATGTTACCATGTTACCATTGTAAGTACGTTTTGCAGTGCCAAAGCGATGTCTCTGTATAAACGAGTAAAATTGAAGCAAGCAATAATTAAATAAATTTTACTCATAATTGGTCACTAGAGCAATGGGTCATTCGTTTTCAAATGGACAGATTGAAGAAAACCATTACCCTTGATCAAGTGACGGATCCTGAGACTATTGGGGAAACTGCTGGAAAAATGTTCATAAGTTAAAATAGATTGTTTCAAGAAAGATTAATAGAAAACCCTTTTCATCAGGTTTAATGATTTTAGGTTATTTGTTTCATCAATGTTTAAATTAGATAAATTAGACCCAGGATTTCAACATGTTGTAATTCTTGCCTTCAGTATCCAAATAAATAAGAAAACGATTATTTTCCCTAATTCTGTGAATCCAGTCATATTATTTATTAGAAATTTTGGTTCTTTAATATTTAAAATTTTATCCAACCATGTGAATAAAACTAATATGTAAAATGAAAGTCTTCATGGAGCAGATTATTATATTTCACAGAATGGCTAGTTTCTCTGTCCAAAACTCATTTCAATCCCAATCGTGACATAAATCGATGATTTACGATTCTTAAAATAAATGACAAGAGAGAGAGAGAGAGAGAGAGAGAGAGAGAGAGAGAGAGAGAGAGAGAGAGAGACGAGGAGGAAGGAGGGAGAACAGGTAGAAGTTGAAAGTGATGTTGAAAGACAAACACCTATCAGTTGATATTGCAAGAGTAATTGACTAGAAGGACCGAAGAGATTAGGTCACTACTTTACACTAGAAGAAACAACTGAGACGGAAACATCAATCTTCGAACCTGTCCAATCCAAACAAGCATTAGCGACTCGTTTTTGTCAGAGTTGAGACTAAACAGACTTAGTGCCACCTCCTTAACTCTGCTGCGCAGTTCTCGGCGTAGCAAGACAGCTCAGCTGCGGCTAGGAATTGTGCTCCCAAAATCTCATTCAGGCGGACAAAAAGATTTCCGAACTGTGGATTTGAACTATCCAATCGCAAACCAATCATTATTGTAAAATAACAAGGACTATTAGTATTATATATGCTTTATACTTTAGCAGATTACGAGATAGTTTTAGGAGAAAGTTAAAATATTCCTGTGTCTTACGTAGCCCTCTACATGGATATGAAAAAATCATTTCGTGTGAGTACTCCACTGACACAACACTGCAAAGGACGCAGAATCAGATACTGTGGGTTGAGGATGAGGTTTGAAAATCAACAACTGACAGGCCGTATTTTCACTTTCGTTTGGTGGATAACTGCATATGGCTTTTCCAATAATCTAAATCTGCATTATTCATTTCATAAGTGCTAGGAAACACATCTGCAAATTACCCTTATTTACAAGTCTGCATCATATCAGAGTACGGCGCAAGAATAAGATTAGAGATACAATGCTACGCATGACAACAGCGGCGGTGATGAAAGGAAAGCACTTGTGGTCACGGGCGTACACTAGTGGGAATGCAGGTGGTTGGTTGTTAGTGATTTTGGACGCGTCAACAGTTTAGGTCACTAGTCGCGTAAGTGATGTCTTTTCCTCGGGAGATGGCCGTGATATTTCCCGCTGGATGGCAGGATCCGGCGCTGGCCTACCGCCGGCTAGCGGGTTCTCCTAACCAGGACTCTCCGACCTACGGGCCAGGCTCTAACCTCCCAACCGGTCTCCCGGAATGTGTGGTGTAGTGCATAGTTGTGTAAGTTGATGGGGAGAGGATAGCACAAGGAAGAGGCAGGAAAGATCGCGCGCGATACCGTTTGTTAGGCACTGCTCCGGCATTCGCTTAGTGTCGGATAAACACGAAAGCTACCGATCAGAACGCCGGCCGCTAGAATTCTCCTCCAGGCAGCGACTGAATTCGGCCTAGCTGAAAGCTAGTGTCGAAAATCCTGTCACCGTTAGGACTCGAACCTAGAACCTCCGGTCAGAGGCGCTGCACTGACATCGGTTGATACACTGAGCTACCGCTCCCGGTGTAGGTGGCGAAAGAAGTCGAGCTGACAGCGACGGAGTTGGACGGGATGTCGACGCGATTTGGCACATCGATTGGAATCGAATTACTGGTCGAGATTGGAAAGCGCGGTTTCTCCTTCCGAAACTAAAAGAGGAAAATTATCTATAAACGTAGCGTGATGCTTTTCCAAACCTCGACAAATTTGAGTCGTTCGTACACTGGCTTAGATGGCTCGGACCATCAATTGATGACACTACGGGTCTGGAGAAGAATTCTAGTGGCCCGCTTTTTTATCTATAATATTCCGTGTTTTCTCCGAACAACACCAGGCGAATGTCGGAGCAGTACCTAACAAAACCGGCAACAAACCGGCGCCACCATTCCTTTCTCTTCCTTATACTATCCCCAACCCTTAGATACACCAGCACTTGCATTGCACTACACTACCACTCATGTCGGGAGAACTTTCGTGAGCATAAAGCTTGTCCTGGTAGGTGCGGTGCCCTGCTGTTGTGAGATACCTGTATAGGAAAAGCCGACGTATATATGCAGCCTCTACGGATTAAAAACATGAACTATCTTAGAGGACTAATATTCATAGAATTTGACGCGCCTGGAAACTTGAATCAAAGAATCAAACGAAAGTATACGAAATGATATTCATTTAATTTTCATAAATTTAAGACATTTTTATTCTTTAAGCTTTAAAATAATTTTATAAATTTGATAAGTCAATATATGAGATACATCTTATAAATACAAGTTATATCACATGTTCCGTGATATGATGTAAATGATTGGCGACCAATAAAAAAACTCAGTATTCCGGAGAGTAAAATCTTTCAGTAAAATGTGATGATTTGTATTCAAGGAGACAGAAGATGGCAGCGCTGCGCACGAACATTCTTTCTAAATGAATCAAATGGAAAGAAAATCAAAATTAACATTAACACCAGAAAGCATAACATTTGGAATTATTAGAAAATAATCATTAAAATTGGGCAAGCGGTTCACGAGATTTCGAAATAACTGTAATTATACATTGTCTGACCGGCCGCACAGTTTCGAAGGTGCCGCCACAGTAGGGCGTTACCGCCCTGGCGGCAGCGGCCAGCGGCAAGCGCAGGCCTTAAAGATGTGCGGCCGCCACGCCTGAGCGAGGGGGCGAGTCACAACCTCCGCCCCCGGCTACGCCTGCCAGCCCAGGACCTTGCAGGCCCGGAGCGAATATAAGCCGGCCGTGGCCGGGAAAGGCAGAGAGCGAGCGGCCGAGTAACTGCGAGGTGTGGCGACAAGTGATAGAACCTGGAATATTGTGATTACGACGAACAGTGCGCACGGACTTTCCCACTACGGAGAATTGGTGACTCGGCGATATTTTGGTGTTTCTCGATTACGACAACTCGGCTAAGTTTCTTTGTATTTTCTCCTGATATACGGCACTATAGCTCTGTACCTGTTTTCTCTATCAATAAATTGTTGATTGAAGTTTGAGCGTGTTGTTTTTGGAAAATCATACATCTTCAGTCAAAAGGTATGGGCATGGAGGCCATTGTTACTATAGTAAAGTTAATGGCAAATTTGATTTTTAGCGAATATCAGGAAAACGCTTGAAGGAATCGAACTGGAACTTTGGCGAACGACAGAACAAAGATTATGAATAATTTCGAAAGTTATTACAATTTTGGGAAACGTCTAGACACGAGTTATAATTAAAGTATGATTGAAACGAACGTAAAACAAGTGACGCTTCGTATTGACGTCACGACCGACGTCACGACGTGAATAAACTAAAATGATGGGATTTGACAAATCAAGGCATTGAAAAGAATAGCAAGATAGTAATAATTAGCAGAAAATAATAGGGAATTAGTAACTGGTAGCGAGGCGAAAAGAAACAACAATAATACACGGAAATAAGAAATATTATGTGATCTTAGGTGTGGATACGGGCGAGCGATCGGCGGTTGTTCGAGAAAATCTATATAGAGGGCGGCAAATATGCTCATAGACACGTAGACAGACACGCGGACAGATATACAGAGAGGCAGAAGCTGTGACGAGAAGGAGTAAAAGTTCATTGTTGTGCGAGTTTGTAAAATATTTTGAAACATTTTGTTTACATTTTTATGGACAAAATCAAGGTAGTATAAAGGAGTAAATTTTCGGATTAGGAACAATAACCTATGAATAGACGCAACGAAGACTGATTTTAGTTACGGATTGCAGTGTTAGGCAACGGATGCGGACATCTTGTGTTACAATTTTTAAAACACAGTGTACGATTGGACAGTGATCAAAAATAAATAGAACAGTTTGGTTAACTCATATAAGTTAGCAATATTTCTTCACCGGGAATTTAAAGTTTGTATTTCGATATTCGTGAAATCGAAATATTTTATCGCCGTGAGAACTTTAATACAGTGAAACGTCTGTGTACTGAGAACGCTTTGCAGTGAGTTCAGTAAGGGGATTTGATGGAAAATATGGTTTGGAGAAATTGAGTTGTAGCGCATTATTGCGGTACAGGGGGAGGTACCAGTCGATAGTTGGCGAGGGCGACGTGCGCCGCGTGTTGCAACTTTGGGCCCATCATAAAGGAAAGGCATATATGTACATTTGTTTGTTCATTTTATTTATCTGAAGCATCTGTCGAAGACCAAGTTGTGTCTCTAATTATAAGATGATATGGTTAAAATTTCTACGACAGAATGCGCATTCAGTGTGGATGAGTAGTCAGATTGCATTATAATTTTCAGTGTGGATGATTGTATTGGTTTGTAGGGTTTTTTAATATTGAGTGTTTTGTTGATTGTTTGTGTTATATTTTTGTGTGTCAGAGGACCTTGTTTTCTCCATGTGTGTGGTGTGTGACATATTCAAAGAAAACACGAAAAAGAGAAAGTAAATAAATAAAAATGATGAACACATCCAGGTTCATAAAAGCCTCTATCTAATGTGTTGTAATTGTAGTATTTAGATCCCGACCCATGCCAAAGCACATACGTACATCGTTTGTAGTCCTGTATAAGGCAATCACGCAGTCAGCCAGGAAATTTCAAGAATTGTAAAAATTTAGCTAGTTTACGGGCAAATATAAAACTAAGGTAGGTTGAAGAGAGGTTTTTATAGCCAGCCCAACATAAAGTAGGTAGTAGAAGAGATTAGGGGAATAGAGAGAGAGGGACATTCAATGAATTGCACTAGAAAAATTATTTGAAACTAGAAAACAGGAGAATGCCATATTGCACTAGAAATATATTTGTTAAACTTATTTTACTTATTAATTATACTGATTTTACTGGGGATTTTATAGTAATCAATATACAATAGAAAAAACTCTAATACCCAAACCATGCCGTATAAAAAATCTTGTGAGAATTTGACACCACCGTCTCAAAAAGGTCATTTCTAACGACAGGTCTCATTACTAGTACTAGAAATATCTTTACAGAAAAAGAAATGCGTTGTTTGTCATAGATACTTAATGTAGAGAGTCTACAAAAAATACTTCATTAATTTTCAAAAAAACTTACTTGGAGAACTTTGTTTTTTTAAATAACGTGACAAATGTAATGAATCGATAAGCGCCGACAGTACTTGTTCGAATGAAACAAAAGGTTAAATTCATTGTCAGAATATAAAAATGATACCAAAACGTAGAAGGGCCAGTAGTAATTTTTGAATCACACCCTAAAGGACATTCACAAGATCCGGGAGAAAAGGTATAAAAGGACAGTGCATTGGCGGAGATTCCATTTGTACTCAAATGATTCATATGGAAAAGTTTCTAACGTGATTATGGACGAACGACGGTATAACAGGGTTTGAACGCAGAATGGTTGTTGAGTCAGACGCTGCGGACATTCCATTTCGAAAAATTAGGAATTCCATATTTCGAGATCCAAATTGTCAAACGTGCCGAGAACACGTTATTTTCGGCATAACCTTTCACAATGGTAAAACGAAGAGGCGGATAGCTTCATGCATAAGAACAATGTAGTTTGCATAGAGTTGTCAATGCTAATAGACAAGCAACACTCCGTGAATTTATTGTACAAATCAATTTGTGACTTACGATAAACGTATCTGTTAGAACAGAGCGTCTAAATTTGGCTTTAAATGAGCTGTGGCAAAAGAAGACCATTTCGATAACCGTACGACATATCATGCAGCGCCTCTCCTTATCGATGTGACCCCAGACGATTTCTGATGACACTATATCGATGGGACCTCAGACGACTGGAAAACGGTGGTTTGTCAGATGAGTTCTGATTTCAGCTGGTAAGAGCAGGTGGTGTAGTTCGAGTGTGGCGCAGACCCCACGGCCATGGAACCAAGTTATCGACGAGGCTCTGCTGGCTGGTAGTGGCTTCAAATGGCGTGGGCTCTTTTAGCATCACATTGACTAGGTCCTGGTTCAACTGAATCGAACATTGATTAAAATGGTTATGTTCAACTACTTGACCATTTGCAGTCGTTCATGACTTAATATCCCAAACAACGAAGGCATTTTTATGGATAACAATGCGTCATGTCATCGTGTTCCAATTGTTCGCGATTGGTTTGAAGAACACTCTGACAATTCGAGCTGAATGATTTGGCCACACACATTGCGGACATGAATGCCATCAAACATGTTTGAGACATACCGAGATGTCAGTTCGTCCACAAATCACCGTAAGACCTTCGCAATTATAGACGGCTATAGATACAGCAGGGTTCAACATTTCTGCAGAGAACTTCTAACGACTTGTTGAGTTCATTCCACGTCGAGTTGCTGCAATTTTTGCCTCGCAAAAGGAGGTCCGACGTGATATTAGGAAGGAAAGGAGGTATCCAATGTCTTTTGTCACCTTCGTGTATTTGAAGGATGTCTCGTTTACGAGAAATGATATCGAATATCTTAAATTAATGTTATACTATATCTTACCCAATGTGCTACGTCACATTCTTAAACTTGCAATTCGTTCAATTCCCTTGTAAGAATGCAAAACCCAGAGATTCGTATCCACAGGTGTAAAGAACGGGCTGTTGGAATTTTCGTGGCCTAGGCCGCTGGTCGGTGCGCGGATGAGGCGGAGGCGGGGCGGAGGTGGGGACGGGGCGGCGGGGCGGGGGTGGGGCGGGGCGGGCAGTGCAGCGTGAAGTGCGCGACCTTCTGCGCCTGGCAGAGTGTCAGGCGCGGCGCCGCGCAGTGGCGCAGACTCGGGGCCGGGGCGCTGGCGCTGCGCAAGCGGACACGCACGCATACGCACATATACACACGCGCGTACACGCACGCTCACGCTCGCCCACGCATGCGCACGCACGCAAGCACACGCACTGCACGCGCCCGCGCGGAAACCGACGACGCCCGTTCTGGCGGCGACGAAGGCGATACACCAGGCAAATGCCGAGCAGAACCTCACAAACAGGCTAGGACTGCTCGCGATATTTCCTTCCTTTCCATATCCTATCATTCCTATCATCACCTCTTACTTTTACACTCTTCCACTCACACGCACTGCACTGCCACACTTGTCGGGAGACGAGTGGGAGCTTAGTGCTTGATCCTGCTGGGCTGGGCCTGCTGGAGGAGATACCTGTTGGGTAATTTGCCGCAAGCCGACCTAGGTCGGCACCGGATCCGCTATCCGGCGAGGAAGATCACCGCCAACTCCCATGTTAAAACATGCACTACATTATGGGACTAATGAACTTGAAGTAGTGGCTAATCAATCAAGTGAGACGATGTTGGCGGATGCGGCGAGGTGGGAACCGGCCTGGACAGGACGGCGACGGAGGCGAGTGTGTAAGGACTACTGATGCCGAATCCGTCAATTACTGAGCACATTTGTCCGTAAATGGTGTGAATATTAGTAATCCCATGGAGGTGATATTCCTCCTTTGCTGGAACGTGAGATCCAGCGTCGACCTAAAGATCGTTGCAGGTTTTCCTCCGTCAAAATCTCCCAAGCAGGGCACCGTAACTCAGGGCGAACTCTCGTTCCTAACTGGTCTCACGACATACGTGGTAGCGTCGTGCTGCAAGTACGTGCGTAAGGGAGAGGCAAAGAATGACGAGATCGCTGTCCAACGATGGGTCGTTCGTTTGGTGCTACTCCGAGATACACGTGTTGATCAGAGAAATCATGGTACGCACCGATTAGTGCAGCCAGTCGCAATAATTCTTCCCAGATACTGATTGATCTTTTGATACTTTTGATCCGTCTATGACTACAGTGTCAAAAACTGCCGCATTCGGAACTACAATCATAGGATATCCCATTCAATGTGGCTGCTTGGTAAGCGATGTGGCCGCTAAGCCATTTTAGCTTGTTAATGGAGACAGGGGAGCGTCATCGGTGGCGACGGCGCAGAGGTGGTGGTGGCACGCAATCGGCAGGCTTGGCGTCGAAGACGTGGATGACGGCAGTGACTGTGTGCGTAGGTGAAGTAACAGGATGTGCCGGAGGCTGAAGGAGGCTGTGACGGCGGCAGCGGTGAAGGCTCTCGTGATGGAGGCAGAAGCAGTGCCAATAGGTGAGGCTGGGGAGATAGTGGAGGAGGAGAAATTGGAGGAATGCGTGAAGCATGGTGAACGTGATAGGCGGAATAGCGTGTTAAGACGGAGGAAGCGCTTAGCAGACCGGCAACTCCCGAAACGGCGATGGTCGTTTGAACATCAGTGCAATTACGAATAGAACAAGAAGGGAACGAAAAGTTTCTTTACACGCAACTTTGGAAAATTTTACACTTATACCAAAAACTAGACTATAGGCATTGACATTCCGTTGAGTCTGCGCCAAAAGACAAATTATATTCAAGAAGGGTTGACTGGAAATATACACGTACAGTAATCATACAAAGCTCAGTAAATGAAGTATGGAATGAAGGACTTTCTGAAAAGACAATTTGTAGTGTCATTGAGTCTTTGTCATCAATGATTTGTGAATTGACTGAAGAATTGATATCATGGAAATGTACGGATATATATAATGCATATTGCAATGGACGACTGGTATATTGATATACATGTATGGAAACGATTTAAGATAAGGAAAGAGAAGAACGATTTCTGTGAGTGTCTACTTGTTATGGAATGAATAGTAATCTATGGCTATTGCTTATAGGTACCGCTGGTTTAGGGCGTTAGTCCTAAAGGACAGAGACAGAGCAGCATATGGGCGCACAAGTGCGCAGCGCCGCGAGGCGGAGTGGCCGTGAGGCGTCAGCGCCGAGCAGCAGGGAGGTCGTGGGTCGCGCGTGAGCCTCCGCACCTTCTGCCCCGCCCTCGTCCTCCGCTGCGGCGCCGTTATCAATATGGATCAGCGCGCGTTACCGAACAAACCGCCCGTACCTTTGCATTCATGATCGGAGATTAATTCACTTCCACGCTGAGGGCGGCGGTGGGGGACGGGGCGGCGGCGGGGGCGGCGGCGGCGGGGTGGCGGCGGCGGGGGCGGAGGCGACGGCGGGGATGGCGGCGGCGACGGGGCGGCGGCGGGGCGGAGGCGGCGGCGGGGCGGGGCGGGGCCAGGGCGAAGGGTTCGGCGGCTGGATGGCGGCGGCTGCGGGAGTCGGGCCACAGGACGATGGGGCTGGAGAAGGGTCGCAAGTCACGATGTCGCAGCATCCGCAGAGCACTCGCCCAGCACAATGGAAGCCACACGGACACACTCGCTTTAAATGTTGAAAGTACAAAATCTCATTAAATTCCTGTAAGTGCCGCTGAATTCTTTTCTGAGTATGATTTTTCCATCACAGTTATAATTTTGAACCACTCTTTTACTGAGAAATTGAGGTGTTCTTTAAATATCCGTGTGTATTACTATCATAACCAATTCATTTAAGGGTTATTTTTACTTACAGTAAAGTAAAAATGCACTTGTGATAGAATTTAAATTTACATGATCAGAATTATGCATGATACATGAATGATAAATGATGATATATGAATAAAATGCAATTATAGTGAAAGCAAACATAATTATAATTTTTACATATTATCATCTTGATAAATTTAGCAATGGTATTAAAGAAATAATTAAAACTGAAATAATCAAATCATTACACGTATATATTTATAGATGACTATCATTCAAGAAATACTTGTATATAAATTATTCATATATATGAGTTTATATTATGAGTTTATTCATATATATGAGCTACATGATAGTTTATATACAGGCGATAATAAAATGATGATGACGTTATCATTGAATATACATGGTAATCTTGAAAAGAGTGTTAGTGAGTAACATTTTTATCCCGTGTAAAACAGGTTAGCGCTCATATACTCCATCACAAATTCCCAAAATGTCAGGAATATTTTCACGAATAGAATCACTCAAGGCTGACACCCAGCTCACTGGCTACCATCCAATGCAGCAGGAGGCAAATGCAGCGCACAGGGTGTCCGTGCGGTCAAAGAGATCAGCACATCGGTGCCCCGCCAGCACTCCGGCCGGCCGTGATACTTTAGTGGGACTGCCTCGACCAATACCTACCATAAGCTACCTTCTACAGCGAGGCACATAACCATCAACAACCAACAGAAGCCAACTACGGTGCTATGCCTCCGCCTTCGGGGTTTGAGCCACGTAATATTTTGTCGGGCGCCGTTAAGATAGCCATGCTCGCATACTTGCAATACATAGAGACAAAACGAATGGGCTGGAAGACGTGTGAAAATAAAAAGAATCGCTGCTCACGTCTTGTATGCGTACCGTTATGAGGAAATTTAAACACTCATGAATCATATTAGGTTCGTAAACAAGATGTATTTTATCACTGCAATCTTTCTGCATAACTGTTATTTACGCACGCTTTATATTCCCAAATGTGCTCTAGAAAAATGTATTAATTCTAAGGTTTTATCCGTGCTATTTTACTAAACATTTTCAAGAAATTTAAGAGAAACACAGTCGTAGCTTACGTTGTGAATCATTCTTTGCAAAGAAAGTTAACATGATGTCTAAACTAGGGATCAAAATTATAAAAGTAATAACGGAGTAAGCAACAAATTTCCAAAAAATACTTTCTAATTTTGTATTTCAGTAGATTATTTACAGTGTATGATAGGTAATATACCATATATAATTCAATTCAAACATGAGAAAGCCTACTAGTTTCAGAGCAAAGAACCCATTACCTCACTAGAAAACATCCGTTGTTTCTATTTTGTCCCCGTGGTCAAAATGACGGTATAGCTACTTGTAACAAACATAAACAATACTGAGAATTAGAATAGTATCAGAATAAGAATATCGTGATCAGAATTAGAATCATATTTCCTTCATAAAAATGACTAAGTTCTTTATTCAAATGCTCTAGAAACTCTTGTGTCATAACGTAATATGTATTATATTCCAAAGGATTAGACGCATAAATTCACAATTGTGCAGTGTATCTAATGCGCATAGGTATTAAAATCTTATTCTTGGTTTACTTACCATGGTTTCTCATGCATCCAGAGGACCACTCTTAAATATTACCCATTTGTAAACAAAAGAAAAAAGATTTCAGAAACAATAATTCTGGTTTTGAATCTTTGCATACTATAATTTACGGTGATGTCGTATTAAGAAGAAGAAAATCAGTCACTACCTGAGATAAAAAAACATCCACCAGTACAACTCGTTAACATGCTTCGTATTCTCAGTTGCGACACTTCCTACGTATCTCCGCTCATATAATCATTAAGCTAAAAGTGTGATTCTTTAGCCAATTATCAGCACAGAGACAAACGCGCATTTACTTACATTAGTTTTCTCGCAGGCGAGTCGAGGCAAGTACAGCACAAAGCTTTCATTGCAGCGATTAAGTAAATGGTGGCGGCGTTTATATCTGCATAAAACTTCCATTACGGGACAAGACACACGAATGGCGCCGGCCGTTACTAAAACTCCTGTGGCGGTTCCCAGCACTCAGGGGCGTCGATCTCACGGGAGACACACGAAGCCACTGCCTTCGCAGGCGCCGATCTACACGCCAACGTCCACACATCCACTCGCTCCTCACTTTCCTCGCTCCGTGAGTAAGCATGTATTCTGGGCACGTCAACTCGCTTAGTTCATTAGTTCCGTAAGTATCGTTCATCCTACATTCCGCGAGGAGCGATGTTCCTCCCCACTTTGTACGTGAGATTCGGCGCCAATCTACTCGTCTGCTGGCTGCGGGTTTCCCATGCAGGTGTCTTCGCACTCTGACAAGTCACCAGCTCCTGATTGGCCCTCGAAATATGTGGCAAGTATAGTGCATGTTTTATACATGGTGTTCTTCCGCTGGATGAGATCCGGCGCCGATCTACATGTTGACTTGACAGGTATCTCCACAACAAGGCACCGCCCCAGTCAGGACAACCTCTAAGCTCCGACAAATCTGGTGTAGTACATGTAAGTTGCGTGCATTAGTGGAGAGAAGGGGAAAAGGTGAACAAAGGTAGTGCGATTCATGGCCCGTTTTGTTAGAATAGTGCTTCGGCATTCGCCCAGTGGAAATACGTCAAACTACTGATCAGAGCGGCTGGCAGCTAGAATTCTCCTTTAGAGAGTGCGTTAATACGATACAGCTATGTAGTTTCTTCGCCTTAGGGATCGAGCCTTCCTGTTTAACTACGCTGCAGAGGTAACGGGTTGCCGTTGATCTATCGCTCGCCATTTCAGAGGGATGTCGCTGAACACCAGTTTGCCTATCAAGGTATATTCTTAAATGGGGGCACTATTGCATGAACTGAAAACAAACATTAGCATTGTAGAAAATTAAATAGTACGTAAAGAATAATAAGTACCTCATAGTGAACCTGTGACTTTATAAGGTATATAAAAGTGATGCAATTCATTAGAGTGACATTTTAGCCGCTACCTGGAATGAAAGATATTTTGGTTTTAGAGAAGGTCTTAGATTTCTTCAGCTTGCCAAGGTGATATGAAAGACGCTAGAAATCGTTTCTTTTTCCTAAACATTACAACCGTTCTACCAGATAGTGTTTACGAACATACTTCGAAATGTATTACAGAGTTCAATTGTTTACTTTGTTACTTTTGGTTTAACTGTATCACATTCCCTCTAGAAATTGTAGTATCATAAGCAGCCACCTATCAGCTATGAGCATCATAAACACAACAACAACATAAACTGCTAGAGAACTTTTTAAAAAAATAACTTATCAAATAAAAGTCCTAAATAACCAGCGAGGTATTAGAAAGTGAGTACA
>CAXIVR010001810.1:0-30894 GCA_964035755.1 Teleogryllus oceanicus
CAACAAAAAGTTCGCTTCTTCACAGGCTAGTCAACCCCTGTGAAGTGTCCAAAAACCCTACCCTTATCCATATTCCTTCTAACTCTGGCCGCGGGGTAGTGACCCCAGGTGCGCGCGTGGTGACGCGTACCGGAGATGCTACCTGGCAGTCCTTGTTAAAGAGAGAGAGAGAGAGGAAGAAAGGTTATGAGAAGAGAGAAAAGAGAGTTGGCGTAATTTCCCCGATATGGCGGAACCCTATTCCTGTCCACGTTACCAAGCTGTGGACCGTTCTTTTGAACTAATACAACGAACTAGTTAACAAAAAAGGACGATCGTATAAAGAACTGTTCACATAAAAGAACGACTTTGCCCATCCCTAATGTTTTGCACATTCACAGTTGCGTGTTCTTGAATTAAACTACTCTGAAATACAATAATAAATATAATATACAATGAATATTGATAATAAATAATAATATTAGTAATTATTTATATTATAAGTATTATAATAAATTATAAAAACAATAAAAACGACATTCAACTTCAAATATCATTTATTAAATGAAATTTAATTTATATATAAAATTATTATTCATTGCTTTTCCCAATTCAAAAGAAAATGTTCATTGTCAAAAGAATCATTTATAACATCCAACGTTTTCCATGGGAAAAAATGTATTGGTTGTATGGGTCGATTTCTAATAACATTATAACACTAAATAATCTTTTTTTTATTTCTGAAAAGTTTCCCAACTGCTACGTCCAACCTGTTGTATACCAAATCAAAAAGTAAGACAATCTATAACACAACAATTTTATTTATCCTACAACCTTTAAAGAATAACCATATACAAGCGTCCCAGGGTCTAGAATCACAGGAAGAATGTTCATTAGCCGATTCGTTATAACAGGGGTACAGTCCAAGTTCCAATAATCACAGTCCTAACACGAAGCACGTTACTATAGTTTTCTTCCAGTCTTGACAGCTACGAATCTGAGTTCAGAGTGGCCGAGGCCTCCGGCGCTGCGGCCCTCCTTTCGGTGTCCCCTAGCTCTGCTGTACACCACAGTTCCGTGTGGCCGCTAAGTGCAATGCAGCCACACTTCCCTGCTGTGGAGCCATCCCTATCCTTGCGGACATCTATGGCTGATCTGAAAAATGGAAAAAACATGGTCAAAAAAGACAATAGCCGTTCGGCGCGCTGTAGCGTTGTTTACCGCAATTTTTGCCAGTATTGGCGTTAAGCCCGTTTTATTCTATCATATCTCGCGGGCGTTTGTACGTTGCCAGAAGTGTCCGGCTCATTACAGGGCTAAATTAACAATTAATTGATTGTTTGATTGGTATAATTTTGAAAAAAATAATTTTTGCTAGTTCTTTAAAAATGATCTGCTAAAATTTGGATTTTAAAAACTAATGGAATTTCTCTATTTTTAATAAAAAGTGGTGCCAAAGGAATTTTCGTAGGCACGCTTTTTGAACTTTTTGCAGCTTGTAACTGCGCATGCGCCGCGATTCCCCAACCCGGGCGGCGTAAGTCCACAATGGTCTAATCATTAGCTTTATACAGAAGCGGGCTGTTCGTTTTGTGGACAATTTGCTCCGCTTATGCAAGCTTCGCAGCATGCCCAGGCGTTGCCACGCTTTTAAGTCGCGTCCGCGTCTCGCGGAAAGTTAAGGCACCGCATTCTTCAGTCCGAAAGTGACGCTCAAATTAAAGTTGACCTTAAGGCGCCCGCTTCCAACTTTTAGATACCTAGTGTAATTTGTTTTGGTGGTGTGTACGTTTTGTGTTTTGTGTTTGCGCGAAGTAACATATGGCTTGTGACTTTCCGGAAAGATCAAGTGGTTTTCTTGCCCACTTCAGCGTGATACCTACCGATCGAGGCGTGATACCTAGGTATTTGGTACTGCCGCGCCATTCATAGGCGCAATGTCTCCTGAAGGCGTGTGTTCAGTTCCCACCGCTGCCACGTTTTGTTCCTGTAGTGTGACGCGTCTTTAATCATCATATATATAACTGAAATCACAGAGGAAAAGCGTGGCCGAGCGTTCTAAGGCGTTGGTTTTGGCCCCAATTTTCTCTGAAGGCGTGTGTTCGGTTCCCACCGCTGCCACGTTTTTTTTCCCTGTAGTGTGACGCGTCTTTAATCATACATTTTAACTTGAAATCACAGAGGAGAAGCGTGGCCGGCGTTCTAAGGCGTTGGTTTTAGGCACCAATGTTTCGGAAGGCGTGTGTTCGGTTCCCACCGCTGCCACGTTTTTGTTCCTGTAGTGTGACGCGTCTTTAATCATACATATATATAACTTGAAATCACAGAGGGAGAAGCGTGGCCGAGCGTTCTAAGGCGTTGGTTTTAGGCACCAATGTCTCTGAAGGCGTGTGTTGGGTTTCCCCACCGCTGCCACGTTTTGTTCCTTAGTGTGACGCGTCTTTAATCTACATATATATAACGAAATCACAGAGGGAGAAGCGTGGCCGGGGCGTTCTAAGGCGTTGGTTTTAGGCGCAATGTTTCGGAAGGCGTGTGTTCGGTTTCCCACCGCTGCCACTTTTTTGTTCCTGTAGTGTGAGGCGTCTTTAATCATACATATATATAACTGAAATCACAGAGGAAGCGTGGCCGAGCGTTCTAAGGCGTTGGTTTTAGGCCCCAATGTTTCGGAAGGCGTGTGTACGGGTTCCCACAGCTGCCACGTTTTCGTACCAGTAGTGTGAAGCGTCTTTAATCATACATATATATACTGAAATCACAGAGGAGAAGCGTGGCCGAAGCGTTCTAAGGCGTTAGTTTTAGGCACAATGTTTCGGAAGGCGTGTGTTCGGTTCCCACCGCTGCACAGTGCAAGGGCCTCATTTTGGCATTAATTGATAACACCTATAACCCATAGTATTACATATCACTGTAAGGAAATTTATGTTGGAAAGATTGAAGCTTCAATTCGATCCTCTTCATCTGCAAAAAATGTCGATTTTCTAAGAATACGCATTGTAAATAAAAACAACAAATAACGTTACATTACGTTTTATTGGAAGCGGAGCCAAATGAAAGGTTTTACTAATTACATAAATTAGTCAAATATAAATATAGTAAATTATATTAAATCATTAAAAATCATCATCATCATCGCTATCAATAGTATGAACTGTGTCATCGCAATCATCATTGGGAGGCCTCATAATTTTCAGAAGAAAACTGTGTTCGGTGGATGAACCAATAGTTCTGAGGGTTCTTTTGGGAGGCTTTGCACATTTTCGTAGGTAATTTTCTCTTGTTGGTGATAAGTGGATCTGATCTTAAAAAGCAGTAAATTTAAAACATCACTTAGTTTTCACGGAACATTTTCAGGAGAAGTGCTCTCTGTTTTCTTAAAATCTTTGTTGAGTGCTTCTTGAGCTTCCTCTGTTAATTGTCAATTGGACAAAGCTGACGAGACAGTATCAGGTCCATGAATAAAATACTTGTGCAGTGTAGGTGACATGTTGTACCATGGATATTTTAACAAAATACCGAGCCAGTGTTCTGAGCAAAAGCCGAAACTTTTCAACATGAATTTCCAGCCACTTGATACGACAATCATAATTATTGCATCATTTTAATTAAATTTACATCAATGCGTGTAATTTCAGCAGATAGTTCAAGGTTCTGAAAGAACCGTCAAGCTTATTTCTGGTATTTGTATTACCGGATCCTGGTTTTAGCTGATCCACAATCAAACCACTGCGTTCTCGAATCTCACTCTGAATACGAGCTTTATTTTCAACCACAGTGTTTTTAGCATTCCCTCGCGCCACGTCTTAATGGGTAACTTATAAGCCAAATGCAATAGGCACTCAAACATGCGTATCAACCTATGTAGTATTGACAAACCGTAGACCACACTTTGTTCTTGTCTTCAGTTTTTAAGTCAAGAAATCAAATTTTTGTCTGTTTCTCTCATTAGAGCTCCACATAATATCAAAGTTCTTTTCTCTTGATATAGACAGTATTCGAACTCTTGCCTGCCCCAAAAAATTACTCACATAGTACACAATTCATTTCGGTATTTTACATTGCAGACACGTCCGTAAAAATCATTCCAGTGAAGAAAGTAGCAAAAGTAGTAGAAAAAACAGCTGTATAATATATTTGGAACATTACTGAATAGCGAGAAACAAAGATCAAGGCGATCACCTTTGATACTTAATTAAAAAGTTGTGTGTTTCACAAAATAAGACGTAAGTTTTAAATGTTAAAAGCTATTTCTTTGTAGTTTTATTTCTATTAATATTAAGTCCTAGATTTTGTATTTGTCACATGCTAAATAACATTAAATACCTGAACTTGAAGCTTCCATTGCAAAAGTTGGTTTTTTTCTCAAACACTGACTGAAACACCACGAACCTAGAGATAAGATTCTCACTAATGAAAGCACGTCCGACCGTCACTACAACACTGCATGAACTGAAAGTCTACGGTGGAGACGGACAGCCCAAGCAGTGTGACATGCTAGGACATATTCGTCCAGGTTCTCCTTTGCACGAAACCATAAATTTTCACCTAAATAATTTTGGTTTTTTTAATTTCTGCCAGGTTTTGCTGTCATTTGCCCCATAGTGCGCTGCCACGTTTTTGTTCCTCTAGTGTAATGCGTCTTTAATCATACATATATATAACTTGAAATCACAGAGGGAGAAGCCTGGCCGAGCTTCTAAGGCGTTGGTTTTAGGCACCAATGTCTCTGAAGGCGTGTGTTCGGTTCCCACCGCTGCCACGTTTTTGTTCCTGTAGTGTGCTACGTCTTCAATCATACATATATATATATATATATATATATATATATATATATATATATATATATATATATATATATATATATATATATATATATATATATATATATATATATATATATATATATATATATATATATATATATATATATATATATATAACTGAAATCACAGAGGAGAAGCGTGGCCAGGCGTTCTAAGGCGTTGGTTTAGGCGCAATGTGTCTGAAGGCGTGTGTTCAGTTCCCACCGCTGCCCGTTTTGTTCCTGTAAATGTGATGCGTCTTTAATCATACATATATATAACTTGAAATCACAGAGCAAGAAGCGTGGCCGAGCGTTCTAAGGCGTTGGTTTTAGGCACAATGTCTCTGAAGCGTGTGTTGTTCCCACCGCTGCCTCGTTTTTGTTCCTCTATTGATGCATCTTTAATCATACATATATATATAACTTAAAATCACAGACGGAAACTGGCCGAGCGTTCTAAGGCGTTAGTTTAGGCTTAAAATTTCGGAAGGCGTGTGTTCGGTTCCCACTCGTGCCTCGTTTTAGTTCCTCTAGTGTGATGCATCTTTAATCATACATACATATAACTTGAAATCACAGAGAGAGAAGCGTGTGTGTATATATATATATATATATATATATATATATATATATATATATAAGAAGGTAGAATCAATATTATTTCTTACATAAAAACACGAACCTCCGTAAGAAGGGCCTTCATTTGATTCCCTTGCTCTACAATAAGATCCTGCAAGGTAAAAACTAGGAATTTGGAGTGTGTTTAGATCATTATGAGATAACGAATGTTCTGTAAAGCAAAGAACATCTATTTAACTGAGATCACACTAATGCTGCCTCGATAAATTCAATTTTATTTGAAAGAGATTGCACACTATGATGCATTATTTGAATCTTTTGCATGTACCTACACGGATGTTTTTCTGCTGCATGTGACTGTAGTTTCTATTTATTTATCTCATTTTTACCTCGAGTGCGTGGTCGAAGGAAGTATCGTGTCCCAGCAGTGTTAGGAGGTGAGGAAGGAGGAGTTACAGATGTAGGGAATGAATAATGGGAGGGGTAGTACAGGATTAGGTTCAGGAA
This sequence comes from Teleogryllus oceanicus, assembly GCA_964035755.1. Classification (NCBI taxonomy): domain Eukaryota; kingdom Metazoa; phylum Arthropoda; class Insecta; order Orthoptera; family Gryllidae; genus Teleogryllus; species Teleogryllus oceanicus. Next base: position 5,873 of record CAXIVR010001810.1, read on the forward strand.
TAAGGTAATTGGGCCCAAGGGTTCTGGAGGATGGAAGAGAACTAGGAGATGTAGGTGGGGATGAATCTTGGATAGGATACTGCTAAAATTAGACACGCAAACAACAAATTAAAACTGCATCTGAGAGACACACATTTTCAATTATTTGAGGCTTAACTTTCTCTCAGAAAAACACTTCACCCGGCATGGTCTTCACTTGAACCTTGTCAGGAAAACTATGCACTCAGTATTGAACTTGCCAAACATCCTTACACCTCAGCAGTATCCTATCCAAGATTCATCCCCACCTACATCTCCTGGAGTTCTCTTCCATCCTCCAGAACCCCTTTGGACCCAATTACCTTATCCCTGAACCTAATCCTTTGTACTACCTCTCCATTATTCATTCCCTACATCTGTAACTCCTCCTTCCTCCCTCCTAACACTGCTGGGACACGATACTTCCTTCGACCACGCACTCGAGGTAAAAATGAGATAAATAAATAGAAACTACAGTCAATGCAGCAGAAAAACATCCGTGTAATACGTGCAAAGATTCAAATAATGTCATCATAGTGTGCAATCTCTTTCAAATAAAATTAATTTATCGAGGCAGCATTAGTGTGATCTCAGTTAAATAGATGTTCTTTGTTTACAGAACATTCGTTATCTCATAATGATCTAAACACCTCCAAATTCTGTTTTACCTTGCAGGATCTTATTGTAGAGCAAAGGAATCAAATGAAGCCCTTCTTACGGAGGTTCGTGTTTTTATAAATAATAGATTCTACCTTCTTGTCAGAATTCAATTTATATGCAGTTGAAAGGTTTTGAAATAACAGTTGTACATCTTTACACTCTAAATTATCTTACTTTCATCTACAGACCTCCAACAAAGCAAGCTTTAGATTATTTCAATTTCGTAGAAAATCTAGAATAACTCTGAACAAAATTAGTAATCTCTCTTTTAAATCCTTTTGTTGTATGTGGGATTTCAATATTGATTTTCTGAGCGAATACCACGAAAGAGCAGTTTCTCAATTTAATTCATTCTTTTAATTTATATATTACAGTGAACGTACCTACACGCAATACTCTTAAATCACAAACAGCAATAGATGAAATTAACAAAACAACAACTAGATATGAAATAATAACCAATAATCTACGTTACAGTGACCATGATGCACAAATTCTTCAATTACTAATAACATGAATACTGACACAATAAATAAAACATGCATGTGCAGAGCATTTACTATAGTTAACATGAAGTTGTTACGAACTACTTGCTGAAAGAATCATGGGAGGCAGTTTATAGCACTATTGACACAAATGAAAAATATAATTCATTTTCTCAAAGCTTTCATTTCCTTTAACGCATGCTTTCCTTTTAAAAAGAAAAATTAAACATTTCACGAAAAGTCATAAGCCAGGCTAAAATCATGAAAAACGATTAGGATATTTTGAACTCAAATAATATAACAAAGCAATGTGGAATATAATAAAAAATACTACCAAATCAATTAGAAAACCCATAGAGAATGTTGTTTTAAAATATAACGATATAAATGTGAACGATCCGGCAACAGTGGCTAATCTCTTTAACCAATACTTTTCGAGAATTGCTGCCGATCTCACTAAGGGTCTTCAGGCACAAAATTCCAAAACAGACAGTTCACCCAAAATTTTTTGACACAATGTTCGTTTGAAACTTCTTCCTATGAAATTCTCAAAATAATCAGTAAACAAAAAATAAATATTCGTCCGGTTTAGATGAATTCCCGGATTCTTTGTTAAAGACTTAGGCGTATGCCATTATACACCCGTTAACTCACATATTTAATGCATCTTTATGCACTGGAACGTTTCCAGATATTTTCAAAACAGCTAAAATTAAGCCCTTTTCAAAAAGGCAACAAAATGAAATTCAAATTATCAGCCCATTTCCTTTCTATCAGTTTTTCATAAGTATTAGAGACATTTTTACGTGAATGAAACCTTTCTCACTAACACGACCCCTTTCAGATTGCCAACATGGATTTTGAAAATCAAATTCCACAGAAACAGCTATATTTTCTTTTCTTAAAGATGTCGCCTCATCATTGGATCAAAACGAGGCACCTATTGGATTATTTTTAGATCTCTCAAAAGCTTTTGATGTCATTGCTCATGACATTTTACTTTCAAATTACCTTCATATGGAATTCGTGGTATTGCTCTAGATTGGTTATGTTCGTACCTTAAACAACGATCTCAGAGATTGAAATACCTTACTGGAATGATGGAACATTGCGTACGCACCTTTCCGACTCTTTGCCTGTTGCATGTGGGTTCCTCAAAGGGTCGATTTTAGGCCCTATTCTGTTCCCACTTTGCGTAAACGATATGCCCCCGACAATTCGGAACGGAAGAACGGTTCTCTTTGCGGATGATACGAACATCACTTTGCAATAAAGCCGTAAATAGTACAATATCAGATCTTTCAAATTGGTTCGAAATAACAATTAATAGTAAACGAAAGAAACAGTTTTAATGCAGTTTTCCATTTTTAAATAAACAATTCTGTGCTCCCTTGAAAATGAACTGTACCATTGACTGATGTTAAGGCTACAAAATTTTAGGTCTCTCAATTCAGTCAAACCTTAAATGGAACGTCCATTTAAATGAATTGAACACAAATTAATTCATTATGCTACGCGTTCAAAATTTTTGCCCAAAATTTAGTCAGCCATCCTTACTGCTCGTTGTGTATACTTCGCGAATGTTCATTCCGCCTGAGATATGACATAATATTCTGGAAATACATCTTATAGCTCCCAGACTTTTAATTACAAAACAATTGTACGAAAAATAACCAAATCCACCCACGTGATTCATATAAGCCTCTCTTCATTAATCTAGGAATTCTACCATTACCGTGTCTTATTTACGAATCAGTGGTTTTGTAAAAAATGACTTGCTCAAGGCGGAATATATTTTCAGAAAATTCCCGAAGTCTATTACTATAACACTCGACGTGAAATCATATTCATTAGGTGACAGTATCAACAGCTCATTACAAAAAATTCACATACAATACATGTCATTATTTTACAACACTTTGCAGAAAGACATTAAACGATTAAATTCAATAGAAAAGTTTAAATACCAAGTGAAATCTTTTCTGCTGCATAACTGTTTCTATACAATTAGAGACTATACTGAGCATCACAAGAAAAGTAACATTTAATTTTAACAATGATACATAATGCATTATTTACCATTTGGACTGTATAAATGAGTATAAACAACCTGTAACAACTATTGTACTACAGCTTCAATGACCCCCATCTCGATCAGGTTTTTCGTCCAGTTTCCCTGATCCATTGAGCAAAGGCTGAGATGGCCCTTGTTTTAACTTCTGGACATAAATGTAAGTTCATTTTCTGTGCACATCTTCTAGAATTCAGTGGGAAATCCAATTATTCAAATTATCGTTTTCATGTTGTCGCGGCAGGAAGTAATAAGATTTTTATATTTTAAAATATTTAAATTTAATTTTTATTTATGTTCAAAATTTATTGTTATTTATCTTGAAATAGATTTTATTACATGGGAGTTTTGTTTTTTTTCTCCCTTTCAAAATTAAAATTTATTTCCTTGTTTTTTTTTTTTTCCCTTTCAAAAATTTAAAATTTAAGTAGTATATGACTTAGTGTAGGGATCACAGAATTTTGAAAATGTGCACACAATTCACTTTTCACCATAGCACGTCATACGCAGTTTTTAACTGTTTTGACGTAAAATAAATAAATAAATAAATAAACTACATTGATGCACACGTTATGGTCCATTGATGCAGATGATCATGGATTTCATGAATTCTAAATACCTATTGCATTCTATGACAAGATCATGAACATGTATTTCAGGATGATGTCAATATTGCTAATTTTGCAAGCACCATGGACTTTTGTGATTTCATTCGTATTTAACATTCACAAAATGTTTATACATTAATGGTTCAATTTTTAGTGTGTATCATTTTTGACCCGGCAAGTTATTTTAAAATTCTCATTAGGAAATATAACTTGAGTTATAATTCTGTTCTAGTTTCAATGTTCACTATGAAGTTGTGCTCTCAGAATGACAAATGACCAATAAAAATAAAATTCTCATTCCCATGAAAAGGTTCTTTTACTCCAAAATGCTGATTTTCAGGACATTGATTTACAACTAAATTGTGAATCAAGTTCATGGAGTGTGACAATCTGTAATGTTCTTTTGAAAGACTATTAATTTTACTTTTCTTTCCAAGGAAAAAAGTTTTCAAGTTTTTCATATATTAGGGTTCTCCACAGTTTGCTGTTTGTGGCATATAGTAAAGATAACATTGCATTCTCAAACATGCAATGATTTTGGCTATTTTTCATCTTCAAATTACCAGAGAAAATCTCAGGATTGTGTTATAATTTTCAGAAACATTTCCCCACCAAGTGAACATAATACTTTACTTTTGAAATAAAACAAATCAATATCGCTAGACATGATTCTCGTGCCCTTAAAATGCTAAAACTTGCATTCATATGCCAAATATTTAGGCCCATCATTTAGTCCCATACAGAAGGTTCAGGCCAGTAAGCGATTTTAATGACATTTTGTATGACAAATGAGCATCGCCGAGGACCGCATCGCAATGCGAAAAATATTCTTCCGCCTCTCAGCTGAGTAGCCTTAACAGCTGGCCCATTCGCTGGCCGAGTTTTGTTATAATGTAATTTGTAATGTAATTTCAGTGCATGGAGGTTAGAAACAGTTTTCACGAAAAATTAATTTAATTCCGCTATCAATAATGATGAAAAATTGTTCAAGTGCTACAAAACATTTCAAATGCTGTTGAGAACATGGGGATTGAGTGAATTAAACCATCTGACAGGAGTATGATAGGGAATAATGCTGCAAAACCCCCACGTAGGCCTTGTAAAACTATTGGAATTTTGTTGGTACTTTCGATCTTGCGTGTTCAGTTATTCAAATTAATTTATGTACTGTACAATGTTTTCTTTGATATCAGATATTTGTAACTATTTCATTCTCCATTGTTTTATGACATGACATAGCCTGTGGCAGTTATTGATCATTAACTTATAGATATGTTAGTTATTTGTTCAGTGATTCTTGACTGTAAAAAAAGCTTAATTGTCATGTTCGTTATTAGTATAATTAACATGAAACTACTATTCATTTGCTGATTTCTTTTCACAATACTAGGTTCTCTGATTATACAACTTTGGAAAATATTCACCTACATTCAAAGATTTCTGTAGGAAAAAGGTACAAGTTAGTAAATATTCTCAGAGTACAATTGTGAATTCTCAGGTAATTCAATTGATCAATAACATCAGGTAAATTTAAATATGGAAACCAAAAATTTGTTCTTAAAATTAAGATTAACAAGTGCTAGAATTATGAAGTCTTGTCATTTAAAGGATATATAGAATGTTAATATAATCAAATTAATGAAAGATAAATTGATTTTCATTATAACTTAGCAAATTTTAACTTAGAAATGAAAATTGAAACATTTCATACCTTCAATAACTCATTATCTATAAACAAAAGTCATTTAGAAGATGGGTATAAAGGTAACATAAAAGCAAACATATAAGTGAAAAATAATTCCCTTTATTTGTATTTTTTTTTGAAGGATACAACTTTTCCCACAAACCTATTTGAAGTTCAATAAATTTTATCCACTTGATAATTTAAAGTCAAATTGTACAAAATCAAAATGAACTTCAAGTCCTTTAGAACATACTAAAAATCTAACAGTTCATGGCCTACTATTAACTATTTTGAGTGTCAGCCTACATTTGCCTGAGGAGAGTACTCTGTGTCGATTTTGAAAAAATTATACATTTGAAGAGGATAAAACAATGAATGATGTTGTATTGTAACATCTTATCGATAACACTTTATTTGTTATCAAACTAGACCTAACAGCCTAATTTGATAATTTCTAATTTTGTATTGCTTTAAAGATGTCTTACAACACAAACAAAAATACTGCTCAAAGATGAAACTTTCATTAAGTCTGCATTTCTAACTTTTTTTAGGAAGATATTTTCTACTACTTGATGTTAATATTTGATGAGACTGAAAGAATGTTATTAGAATATATTTTAGCCCATTCATTCAAAATCAACACTACTTCACATACTTTCATTCACATCATTTTACATACCTGATTTATAGACATCAAAATTAACTTCAAATAACTGAAAAATGTCTTCCTTTAATAAAAAAATTAGAATTATATAATAATTTAAAAGAATTTACACAGGAAGTTAACATGTGCAGACATAATGATGTGACTGGTTATATCTTCTGAGAAGTATACCTACAAAACCTACTGATAAGGAGGGCAAAATGCTATATTACTTCTGGAAAGCAAGCAAAGGACCATCCGGCATCTCCCTTAAGCGACCAAGGAAACCAGATAAAACCTTGTCAGGATGGTGACTTAAGGCCAAACACACACAAGACAATTAAACATGCAATAATAATAATAAAAATAAAAATAAAAATAATAATAATAATAATAATAAAAAAAAAAGATAAAGACTACTGCAATGCAATATATAATATAAAATACTACTACATATTCTATAGAATAAAATTAAATTTGTTACATTGTATACAAGAAATTCACAGTTAGGACTTTTAAACTTTTTTCTCAACCCCCCCGCTGCTCTTCACCTTCATAAGAAACGACATTTGTTCCCTACAGCTCCATCACAACAAACCATTACAGTCCACATGCTTTCTAACTCTTCAAGTACACTATATTTATTTTCAGAGAGAATTAGAGTACATTCAGTTCAACTAATACATATAAACAGCTAGTCACAGGAAAAGTAAATATAAATAAAAATGTTCGTAAACATGAAGTGTACCACAGACCGTCTCCCCAACAAAACCATTAGCACACAAAAAATATGTTTTGAGTTTTAGGAGTTTTTCAGTTCTAATGCAGCACATATGTTTTCCCTTCAGAAAATCATATATTTACAAAGTATTAGCTATTGGTCATTTTGACACTATTTCAATAGTCACTATTTGAAATTCATCTGGATGTTGAAAAGTAGTTGTGTCCTTGTTGATGTTAAAGATCTGAAATATAAAAATTTACATAAACTTATTTCATAAACGTTTGTTGAAAAATTTAAAATTTTGATATAAAATCTATTAACGTTTTTACCAATATTGATGTATATAGATGACTCTGAGACACCTGTAAAGTACAAATAACAACAAAAGTAATAATGGTAAAAATATATTTCAAAAGCCAAGATCAGCTTAAAAACAATTAAGATTCAACATTTCATCTTAAATACAACCATTTACTTGCCATGATGGTGTAACACAGATTTTTCAGCTTGCAACTCTGCCTAGAAAAAATAAAAAATTGTCAAATCTTTTTCAAATCAATGAAATATACTGCATTGAAGATGTAATGATACTGACCATAACTCTCTTAAATAGAGAACCAGAGCCGGGAATGGGAACAGCGAGGAAAATCATCATCATCATCATCATCATCAGAGTCATCCTGGATATTTACAATGCAGAAATCTCTGAACATCGTGCCTAACTTCTACTCCAATCTTCTTGTATAATTTTCTCTGTGTGTGCCACATAATTTTTCCAGCTAAAGCAGAATAAAGAGTACTTTATATTAACAACTTCCTGCAAAGAAAAAAAAATCAAGGCAATATTTGCTTTTCATTTTAAGTCACTTACTTCTCATGAAACCTGGTTTAATGCTTGCTTCCATTTTCTTGTCACTGCTTGGTGGTCAAAGTGGTACCACGATGTCTCTGGTAGTATCTTTTTCATTGGCTCATACCAACTCAAGGGGATTGTAGTAGCAGTAGTGCAGAGGTAACCTCAGAACTTGATGACCAGCTTTTCAATAATTTCATCCTCAACATATTTCACCACATACACTGATATGATTTTCAACTAATGACAAATTGGCAATCACTACATCATGCAAAAAATAAAACTGCCTTATTGTATGTTTAATTCAACAAAACTTATGCTTATTTCAAAGTACCTTTTCTGAACACAAACTCAGAAGCTTTCAAAAAGACTCTTAAAGTATGCTCAGGCATAAATGGTATATTGTGCTCAGAAGAACTCCTGCAGTTCACTCTTCCTCCACTTGGATGATGGCCTTTTCACTTTCTAGAAAATTAGAAATGACAAAGGATGTTTATTTCAATTTTATTCAAAATTGCATTTCTTTTATACTCTCTTTAAATAAATATAAAGAAAGATAAATAATAGACAAATAAAAGAAATGCATCTATTGGCAATCTAGTTCTCTAAGAGACATTATTTTACTAGATTTAACTAAAATCACTGAACACAATTTAATATAATAAATTTTGTATTTCACCTTTTTGTGAAGTAAATAATTTTGAAATCTCTTTTACCACTGACTAGTTGCAAAACCTGTTTCATAATCAGTTATTTTATAAAGGATTAAATGTATTCTTTGAAGAATAATTTTACATTTCTAAAAGAACACTTCTTGAAATGTCACTCACCAGCACAGAATGAACAGGTGCATTGTCCATTACAATAACTGATGGTTCCGCAGGCAGTAGTAATTCCTCTTTCATCCACTTTTGGAACATTTCTGCTGTCATAGTTCCACGGTACTCATCTACTTCTTTTGTCTTGAGAAACAATAGTTCTGCATCCTGAATGAAACCATTTGACCTCCTGCATGTAATACTACATACCTTTACCTTCATCTAAATTTTGCTACAGCAGCTCTTCTTACTTTTATCTTGCCATGACCGAGAGCGTAACCTAAGGATAGATTATTAAAGCAATTACTAAAAATGATGTAGCTAAATAAATCATATTAAACCACTAAGATGGTGCTTCAAACTGGAGACACAATATTCATGAGACTCATAAGTCATTACACTCACTGAAATAACTACAATTTCACAAATCATGCATTTCATTACATGCAAATCATGTCTTCTTGATTCACTTATGACTTTCTATACTATACAATAAGATTTCATACTTTCAACGCTACAAAAATTTCTTAGATTTTGCTTGCCTTTAGAATAAAACCATGTTTCATCTAAAAAAACAAATTCAGAACCTTGAGGCCTTCAGTTTCATATATTCCATCAAAAATCTGATCTTGCAACAACAATATCACTTCTTTCCATTAGTGACCTGCAGTTGTCTGTCTTTTTCCATTCAAACCCATAGACGAAGCAGGTAAGACAAAGTAGTTCTCCCAGTAAACCCTATATCTCTATCATGTTTGACTGCAGTCAAAAATTTAGTTCAGAGTAACACTTTCACCTGAGAAAATGTTGTATTTAAAAAAACATAGGAAGTTGCTTACATGCAAATATAGTAAATTACTTACCATTTTTCATACATTGAATAAATAATGCCTAATTTAGCCCTGTCCAAATCATCCACTTCATGTTTTCTTCCTTCTATTCCTGGACGCTTTCTTTTGGAGTCAGTCAGTATCAGGTCTTGTTTCAAAATCTGTGACAGTAAATTTAACATTATCAAGACAATTTCACCTGATACTTTATTACAATTTACTTACTTTTGAACAATGTGAGTTTCAAATTCAATGCATAGGCAGTCTGGTCAATAACTGAAGAAGTTTCTATATTGCCTCACATCATCAGCTCTTCATATCTTGCAATAAAAGATGTCTTCTTGGCGTTGATACCGTCACTTCTCCTTCTGCGGTGGACTCATTCTAAAGTTACTCATAAATTATTAATATTTCTAATAAACTACATTAAATATTATTACAAAATAAATATCTTCTATAATAAATAAAGTAATTAAAATGCAAGTAATTATAAATTAAATATATTATAAATAGCTATTATTAATGTTATTAAACTGTAAATTTAACTATTATTAGTTTTTATTAATGTTATATCTAATATACAGTGAATTAAATATAATATAAAAATATTATAAATATAAAATAAATAATGGAAATCTCCGAATATTTGGAGTGAAATCGTTCACGTCTCCTCTCGTCTGTGTCACGATCTCACTAAGGTTCAGCAGCGCAGAAGGATCAGCGGGACCCCGTGCAGTATGCATGAGCAAAGTACACAAAAAGGGTCATAAACAAGCAAGATCTTGAAACTCTGACAAAGGCCCGCCTGGACTCGCAAGAAAAGGAAAGTCCGTTAGCTGAACCTCTCATTTCTGCAGTGATCTCTCCAAATTCAAACTGAGCGCAGTTCCAGTAAATTATTAACTTTTAAAATAGTTATCTTGAACCTAGTTTCAGAGTATTTCAACATCATTTTATTACTATAATACAATATTTTTCATTGAACTTTCTCCTTTGTCGGATTGACAATACATTAGGTTGTTCCACGGCTCCAAGACACGTTAGCCAACGTTCGCGAAATGAAAGCGAATCATTTCTGCATATTAATAGCCGACCACGCCCCCAGACGAGATCCTTGCGGTTTGGCGACAGTGGCTGTCAAAAAAACCGGTCACATGACTGAACGGTCTGTACTAAAGTGATGCATCTTCTCCCACCTTACACAATACTATAACTATGATTTATCCTGACCTCTCACTACATTTATTAGTTGTTGAGTGCACATTCTTCTCAACTATTTTTTTCTTGCATTCAGGTGAGAACAATAGTTCAGTTATGACATTAACATGTTGGTAGTGTAGGATTTGTAAATGCAGGTCAATAATGAGCTTATACATGTCAAATGGCACATGTCAAACGAATTGTCAAATGGGCAAAGTGGTTTCTAAGCAATAAGATTGATTCAAATTGCAGACACAGGAACTAGATACCTGCATTGAATAATGTGTTTTAGAGTTTACAAGACTTTCTGAATGAATGAGAACTGTTTTTATTTTACGTATTTTTATATATTTTGGTATAATTACATATTTTTACATGTTTTACCTATTACTACATATTTCAATACATTTCATTTATTTATATGTCGAAATGGAATATTTCAGATGTGCTTTATGATATGTATTACGGAATCATCTTTCTTACAAATCAAAGTAATGGTGCTGCGCTCTATGACCATCATATCTTCTCAATGAATTGTTAAACTAACCCCCTCCATTCACTGCGTCTTGAGTAAGGATGAACGGATTTTCTGAATAAGTAATTTTAACCACATGCTTGCTAATGTTTCAAACAGCACATTTGTTACTCGATCGAAAACTAAGAAACATTTTTTACTGTTAATTGTCTAGCCGCGTTGTTGGATTCGAGCTGGGGTGAATTTAACCCTCTGTTCATCCTCCCTCGAACACCCCCTCTCCGGACTCCATCACTGGATACTCGGTACTACTATTCACTTGAATACCAGCTCCTCGTAAACACTGTAATATATACAATGAACTTATTTTATATTATGAATAAAATTCTTGTGTGGGATGAAGTCTAGTGTACAATTACTTCTGCAGAAGTATAATCTTTCACCAACTCCAAAGCCTCTCATCCAAAGCCATCGCCGATGCTCAATGCTCAGAAAATGTTTGTAGAGAACAGTTTTCAACACAAAAATGAATTTTTATTTTATATATTTTCCATTTTTTCTTACATGCTTTTGGAAAAAATAAGTAACATTTGCATTTTTTATTGCAATAAATTTCGTTCCCTAATCATCACATACTTTTAACAAAACTAGAAATGCTAGGATCCAAGGCATTGCAGGCCAATGGATCAAATCATATTTATTAAACCGTAGCCAAGTAGTTACCCTACAGCACATTTAGAAATTTATTTACACATTTACAAATTTAGAGAGACAGCAAAAACACTACAATCATTACAAAAAGAAATTCAAGAAACCTTGCATGCACTAGAAAATTGGTTTCAAGACCACTAACTCTTCATACATCACAAGACTGTCTCTCTAAAATTCATGAATCCCAATCCAATGGAAAACTCTCACAGCATTTGCTCATAAATGATACAGTTACAATATCCCATGAAACAATCTTCCTCGGCATAACAATCCACGAAAACCTAATGTGAAATGCTCACATTTCAAATCTTAATAAGAAGCTCACCAAATCTTGCTATGCCCTAAACACCCTGAGGTCAAGCTCCAACATTCAGACACTTTTGACAATGTGTTTTGCAAACGTACACTCACACTTGAAATTTGGAATAATATTTTGGGAAAATGCTCCTGAAAGCTCTCGCACATTTATTATCCTAAAATTATACTCAAACAATACCCAGACCTCATAAGCTAGTCTTGCAAACCCTTGTTCAATAAATTAAGGATTCTTCCACTACCATGCATGTATATATTTGAATTCACAAAGAAGTTTCTCATGGAAAACAAAAGATACTTTTACTCTAAATTCTGATGTAAACAACTACAACCCTTGTCATAAGGGTAACCTACATGTGCCCTAAGTGGTAAACTACACTTTATCAAAAATACCTAAAAGAAGGCATTACCTTTACAACAAATTGAGCCATGATATTAAAGACATAAACACAATACATACATTCAAAGTAATTTGAAAGCTATTTGCTAACATGTTCTAGTGTGAAGAATTTACAAATCACAACACTACTTCCCTTCAAAAAACATAAATAAAAATTCTTATCCCATTTGACTTTCTGTTTCATGTTGGCTGTTCAAGCTGAAGCAACGAAAAATGAACTGACTTGTCCCGTTCTGCCTGTGTTAAATTGCATGTTGGACTGATGTAGGAAGTTGCAGATCAAAATTCTAGAAAGATTTGCAGAAAGGTTGAGACCCCTACCAAACACCCATCTTGCTTATTAATACATAAGTCGAAAACAACTTATCCTCCATTACCTTCTCACTGACAGACAACTGGCAAAACCTTCAGACATCCACATCAGTCTGTGAGAAAGACCCCCTACCAAAAACCCATCTGGCTTATTAATACATAAGTACGAAAAACAACTTTATTCTCCATTACCTTCTCACTGACAGACAACTGGCAAAACCTTCAGGCGTCGACATCAGTCTGTGAAGACCCCCTCCCAAAACCCATCTTGCTATTAATACATAATGAAAAACAACTTTATCCTCCATTACCTTCTCACTGACAGACAACTGGCAAAACCTTCAGACGTCCACATCAGTCTGTGAGAAAGACCCCCTACCAAAAACCCATCTGGCTTATTAATACATAAGTACGAAAAACAACTTTATCCTCCATTACCTTCACACTGACAGACAACTGGCAAAACCTTCAGACGTCCACATCAGTCTGTGAGAAAGACCCCCTACCAAAAACCCATCTGGCTTATACATAAGACGTCCACAAAACAACTTATTCTCCATTACCTTCTCACTGACAGACAACTGGCAAAACCTTCAGACGTCCACATCAGTCTGTGAGAAAGACCCCCTACCAAAAACCCATCTGGCTTATACATAAGACGTCCACATCAGTCTGTGAGATGACCGCTCCCCTTTTGCTGGACGTCTGGTGTTGAAAGCGAGTGCACCAAACATTCTGAACATTTCACCAGCTAGTAGATCACCTTGCAAAACCCATATACTATTGAAATTTTGAAGTGTTATTGAGTAATAGAAATAGTGTTTTAGAGACGTTTAGCATCAAGACCTTCAGTGATCTTGAAAGGTCTGAGTTCTAATTCTCACCAAACCACTACATGCTATGCTTCATAGCACTTAAAAATTTATATTTATGAACTCTGAAGGTGCTGAACAAGCTGGTAAAAGTTATGTCAGTCGAGTATCTAGCATGGGGTGAGTGCGTGTAAGCGCTGCTGAGAGTGGCTTCTCTGTTCTCCATAACCACTGAAGTGCAATCAAATGCCAGGATGCTTTATAGGACAGAATTATGGGATAGAATTAGAAGAATAAGGGGCATCCCAAGCTCATGTTTGATGAAAATCATAAAATTATCACTGACATTAGAGAAGTTGCAAATGAACTGGAGTATTTTTGGCAATACCACTAATACTTCATAGACAACTCCTTTGATTACCATGAAATTTAAAAAATCTAATAATAATCAAAATAATTTTAAAGATTGCAGCTGGCTAACATGTTTAACATTTTCCTTAACAACTTCGATCATAGATTAGAATATCTAACATCACCATATAATTCATATTGCACATGGCTCTTTTCCCAGATTATGGCTAACTGCAACTGTGATTACTATTCCCAAACCAGGTAAGAACAGAAAATCGGAAAACTACAGCCCCATTGCATTCACCTGCATAATGTGCAAGTTAATGGACAAGCTTAGTAATGAAAGATTATTACGGCATCTCGAAAAAACTAACTTCATATCCCCATACCAAACTGGATTTATAAAACCATTTAAGCAATATTCTAAATTAAATTTGCAATGATTCTATCTCTAATGAACATCCTGTAGAAGTACGGCTTGACATTCAAAAAGCATTTGACATGACATGGAGGAAATGTATATTTATGGTTTGGGAGCAGATTTCTTTTATTTTGCACATTTTTGTCTGTTGCTTCAGAGCATAGCTACGTGAAATTTCATGACATTTGGTTAGAATTCAATGCTATGCAGATTAATATGTTAGAGCATATTTGCTTTTTTGTTGTTAGTGCATATTCATGTGATAAGGACATATTTTGTTAATAATGAGACTTACCTCTATGATGTTTCAACTTTTCTTACAACCTATTTATTTGTAAACGTTCATAGATCACTAAGAGCTTGTCACAGTTGCCTTTCTTTTTCTCTTCTATAAATGATAAAATACTTATGCAAATGTAGGATTCCCGATTTGATGGTATTTTAAAACCGGACAGAAGAAATGCAACAAGACACACAATGTACTTCACTAAGGTAATTATTTACTTTAATTATTCACCCACTAGTAAGGTAGATTATGTCCAAAATAACTTCTCCTGAATTTGATTAGGAAATGTTAATGCAGAATTTTTTTAAAAAAAATTTAATAGTGTTATTAACACAATTATTACATTAAAATTACAATTATTAATAATAATAAAATTACAATTATTACAATTAAAATTATTTTTAATTGTAAAACTTTTAGGTCACAAATGCATTTTTTAATAGCATATTTCAAGATTTTTAGGGCATAAAATTACTCTCCCTACTTTTGATACTTAAAAACACATCAGTGGTAAATTACTGAAATTCATCAGTAACTTGAAGACCAACTGCAAAATCAAGATTAGAATCAATGGATGTTAATTAGATGAGATACTGATCCAAGACAGAATACCTAAAGGATCCATTCTTAGCATAACCCTATTTATGATTGCAATCAACAAAGTTACAAATCTTCAACCCCTGCAAAAGAATTTTACTGTACTCTGATGAATCACCATTACATTAAGTGGGAAAAACCTTGCAACAACTTAAGATACAATACAATTAACAGTAAATATGATAAATAATTGAGCAAATCTGAATATATCATTGCCATTAAAACCAACAAACCCACTAAATTGAGTAATCTGAAACTCGATTATGTTAAACTAAGCAATTTATTTTAATTAAAATCTTGGGTTTCAGCTTTGATGAGAAACCTACTTGGAAATCATATTAAAGCACTGAAAGCAGAATGACTCAACAGATTAAATATCATAAAATGATCTCATCAATCAACTAGGTGCCAACAAGAGGTAATACCACTTAATTATTTTGAGATTGTAATAAAGTACATTACGGCTCAGTTACATAGTCTTCTGAAAAGGACAACATACTGGATTAATTATATGTAATCCATAACACAAGCCTCATAGTGGCCATTGGTTCTCTTAGTACAATTGAAATGATTGAAGGCGTTGTCATTGTCAACAATAGTACAAGCCTCATTACCTCTTTGTACAAGCCTCATTAACTATATTCAGACTGAATCAGGAAGAACCATTAAACTTCAAAGAGAAAAACTATTTCTTACACCTTCCTAGTGGCCTCAAACCCAAACAACCCAACAGCCTAAATCCAGTTTCAACATAATACTTCAATGAATTGATAATATACTAACAAGAATTACACCAAAGTAACTCCTCAAAATGCCTGGAAAAATAAATGAAAGAAACAACTAATCCTGTAATATACCAAACTCTGTTCTATAAAATACGAAACCAATATGAAGTCTTCACATAGATAGTGATGGCTCAAAACTACCACATGGAGGATGTGCAGTTGGACAGGCAAATTAGAAGATGGAACAAATGTACAAATTACCAATGTGTTAAGTTTTTCATCTGGAAAAAGTGACATACGTGTGGATTCCACACAATTCCCCATAGACAATTAGTCATGTATTACTGGAATGTTCAAGTACGATAAAGATAAGAAAAGATCCCAAAATAACTGATGATTTAAAAAGAAATATTAATTCACTAATCACTATTAAAAATATAGTAATATTGTTAAAACAATTAAACCTATATGATGAAATTTAAATTTATTATGTATATGTTTATACAAGTATGTACACATAATGTAATTCTGAAGCATTGTCATGTGGTCACTAATAAACACATAAGTTGAAGTGACTTCATAACTTGATGAAACAAGACATCACAATGAAAATGTTCATATCATGAGATGAACAGGAAAAAATTATAGCAAAAACAATAAGACAGAGAAGAAAATGCTAAAAATTCATCTTCAGAAAATGATGAAGAAACTTAATGATAGGGAGAGTGATATTGAGTCATATTCAGATGCAATGTCACTTCCTTAAGATGCAAATTCAGAAAACACATATTTTAAAGTGCTGGCAAACTCATTCCACTGCTAGTGAGATGCACAATGGTAATTTTCATGAAAATGATTCCGTGAAAAAATTGTGATGCAATATGTAGGAATAATAAGTGATAAAAGAATATGCTGAATCACAAGATAATAAAAATCCTTGACAAAGGTCATTGAAAATGGCCAGAAAACACTGATGCTACGAACAGGGGCGGATCAAGCCTATCATGTAGGAGGGAACCATCATAGATTTTTGTTAAATAATAAACATTTGTTATTATGTTGCAAAATATTTTATAGTGTACAAATGATACTACACATAATTATTTTTAAATAATCTCATATTCTATACAAATAACTAATTAAATCAATTTTGCAATAAAAAAGCTGAGCGAAACTGGTATTTTGAGGAGGAGGCGTACCTCCCCTCCAATGGATCCATCACTTACAAACTACTATACACACAGCAATATAATAGCTGGAATAGTCTCCTTATTAATAGAGAGTTTGTGCACACTCAAACTTTAAAGCAATCTAAAGCAGTATCAATATTATTGAGAAACAATATTCATACTAATTTAATTTTCTATAGAATACAAGTTCTAAGAGAGTAATGAAAATCAATTATTTTACACTTGGGAACTATTTTGTTGATTAGCGGCTGGATTTTGCTTTTCTTTCCTGTAAATAAAGCGTCAGTTGTATTGAAAGTATTCTATATTAAAGTAAGTTTTAATTCAATTTGACAATTTTGATCCATTTTGACAGATATCAATGACGGGTAAAGTGGAGAAACAGTTTTAGTATTAGTCGCATAATGGAAGAAGTTCCATATTTTGCCAACAGAGTGCTGCCACAGTGAAATCAGTCTAATGTGACAGATGAAATTGCCATCAGCTGTTCCATTACTGTTCGTATCTTCATGTGGGATTTTGTAAATTCTCATTACTTGTATACATACATATAACAATTGATAATAAAAAAATTAGTATTAAAATTTGTTTCCAGAACTCTCACTTTTACTAATACTAGTATTCTTATATAAAATATGTAAAACAGAAATGAAGTACATTTGTGGATTTAAATATGACGTGTATTATACAACAAAAAGGGAAAAAGACCAGAATAAATGGAGAAATACAAGTTTTTCATTTCCTAATTCATGTTTCTTAACCAAGGATTTCATGCTTTCAGTAATGTTTTAGAATCATAAAATATTTTCTTCACACAAAGGTAATCTTCACGTAATTTTGAAGGCTACCATGAGTGCAATGGGGTCAATGGGATATTGAATCCTGCATTCAATGAAATTGGGTCTTGTCATACTGCATTGTGTGGATCTTATCTTATGTAGTTTGTCTGTGTATCATCATGTCAAGTTGAAGGTTATGTCAATGAAGTTGACACCTTTATTTATTTATTTTTTTTGATGTAAAATAAAATAAATAAATAAAGGTGTCAACTTCATTGACATAACCTTCAACTTGACATGATGATACACAGACAAACTACATAAGATAAGATCCACACAATGCAGTATGACAAGACCAATTTCATTGAATGCAGATTCAATATGACTATTACCCATTAACCTTCAAACGTTTTATGATCTAAGAATAAGAAACCTAAACTTAAAATATATGAATGGAAGTAAATTACAGAAGCCCTCTTCACTACTCAGATTTAGTGATAAAGTATTACTAGAGAGGTGCTTCACAGTAGATGGTTGTGGTTGAAGTCAAGTAATCCAATATTTTGGTAATTTTGTAAGCAGTGAAGAAAAATTATGCAATTAATTTACTAAAAAACTTCTTCCTATGAATATAGATTTATATCATCTTACCCACTAGCTAGAAATGATACAACTGTTTTATTTTATTTTATTTTTTTAAATGACATTTCTTCTTCTCCGGTAGTAATTCACTTTGACCTACCCTATGAATTCACTAGGCACTTTACTGACTTTCACTGATACTTTGCCTATTTCTGGTGAAGCCTTTACAATATATCAATGAATTAAAACTGATGATTCGACAATTGAAAACTGAGGCTAGCTGTAGCTCTAATTAAACTTTAATTAAACCACTTGACAAACACAAATGCCATGCCATGCACCAAAAACGAATAATTGCACCATGATAATACATTTAGCAGCATAAACTGCTACCAGTGTCGGAAACAAATTCCATATAAAATGGGTGAATGCGATAATAATAATAATAATAATAATAATAATAATAATAATAATAATAATAATATTTTATTGTTATAGACTTGTACAAAGTATCAAGCAAAGTCTGTCTAGTAATTAATTTAAATTACAGGAAGTTACTTACATATTACATATTTTTACTACATACACTTACAGTAATAATTTACAAATCTACATTATCTTAATAATTTAAATGTTAAAAATATACATAATTGATTAATATAACAATTAAAATAAGCTATAATAATAGGATTTAAAACTTAACTTGAATACATTAGTTAATAATAATTGTAAGTACTTACAGTATCATGACATAATTACATTATTTACTATATTACTAAGTAGTACATTGTCTTATCAAAACTGAGTAACTGGTACATGAAGTGGTCACACTTGTAGCGGTACATGGTTTTAAAATACAGAAAAGTTAAAGCAGTTCAGTTATCTTATAAGGACCCAGACTGATGAGATGACGTTTAAGCAATGTTTTAAGTATTTATCATCAGCCAATTTACGGTGACTGGGAGATTATAAAAGCTTAGCTGCAATGCAGAAGGGATCTTTTTTAGTTGAAGACTTGTTAATGTACATCCTGTGATAGTCCCTATGTCCTCTAGTATGATAGTTATGTATTTCTTTATTACTCACAAGATATTGATTCTGATTATTTCTCAATAAGAGTATTACTTTGTAAGTGTAAGAGTGCTACAACAGTCAGTAATTCATATTTAATAAAATAATATTTACAGGACTGTCTTGGATTCAGCTTGAAATAATTCTGATCGTTTCTTTGTAGGACCATCAATCTATCCATATTATTTTGTGTTGTACCTCCCCATATTTCAATACCATATTGAAGTTGTGAGAAGATTATGCCGTAGTATATTGACAGAAGTGAGTCTGTTTCCAGGTATCTGGAAAAGTATCTCAAGAGGAATTTATTTGAGTTTATTTTATTACAAAGTGTGTCAACTTGTTTGTTGTAAGTTAGGTTCTGATCTATTAATATTCCTAAAAACTTATGGCAATCAGTTTGATTTGATTTTAAAGATTCAGACAGATTACTTTCTAGATGACAAAGATTTGGTCCACTGCTTATTAATGTTGTATCATCTGCATAAGAAATCACAGAGAAATCAGAAGAGCTTGGAATATCATTAACATGTATTAGAAATAGCAAAGGTCAAGCACAGATCATGGAACCCTGTAGTAATTGTATCAAAATTTGATTTAACTTTGGATAAGAAATTTTCAGATTGCCAGAAGATCTCTGTACATTGCTTACGCCTTTAAGGTATGATCTAATGAGGTCATTACTCCACCCTTATTCCATAGTAATCTAGTTTCTTTAACAGTTTTCATGAGATACTATCAAATGCCTTTGAAAGATCAATAAATATACCTGCTGTTTTATTTGATTCCAAGTTTCAATGATTTCATGAATAAATTCTACAACAGCAGTGGTGGTGGAGAAGCCTTTCCTGAAGCCATGTTGTGATTTATTTAGGATATTATTAGATTGAGAAAACAATTAAGTCTTGCTAATATAACTTTTCATAGAGTTTGCCAAATACTGAAGTTAGGGTTATAGGTGATAATTCCTAACATCCTGTGTATTATTACTTAGCAAGTGGTCTTACAATACTAACTTTTAGGGATTCTGGGAAAGTGAATACAGATAGAGATGAATTTATTAAGTGAACTAGAATATTAAGAAGAGCAGGTTTACATTTTTAAAATTATTGAAGATATTTCATCATTCCTGACGAGCAACTATTTTGAGGAATTTATCAGTTGATTAACTTCATTAGCATTTGTATGATGGAGAAACATAGATTTTGAAGTTCAGAAGATAAAGTATTACTAGTATTACTGGTCACAGTGTCCTGCTTTGAATTTAAGAAATGGCAGTTAAAGGTCCTACAAATATCAGATGGATTATCTAGAAGAATGCCTTCATGTAGTAGATGTATGTTTGTATGAGTCTGACTTTTCCCATTGTTAACTATGTTCCACAGTGTTTTAGATTTGTTTGTTGAGTTGTTGACTTTATGAATTAACTGATAAGCTTTCTCATTCATCAATTTTAGTCTATATTGTTTTTTATACTGTTTATACTTCTCATTATAAAAGGGGTTCTTAGTATGTCTGAACAGTTCACACATGTTTTTCATTTTATTTCTAAGAACAAGAATTTCATCAGGAAGCTTAATTTTGGGTTTCTTCACTACATTCATTTGCCTCTTAATAATAGGACATGCAATATTCAAATGATAATTTAATGTACTCAAGAACAAGTTCCATTTCTCATTGACATCATTTCTATTGAGTACTTCAGTCCATTCCTCTCTTAGGAGACATTCATTTACAAGATGTAGTTTAGTATCCCTCGTGTCACGGGTGAATGTGCATGTGGGTAGTTCAAGACTAACAGAGCAATTTATTATTTCAATGATTTGTGCAGTGTGATCAGATAGATGAAAATCAATATTATGAGAGGAGTATTTATTCATTTCAATGTTTGTAATATGTGGTCTATGGTGGAGCTGGAATGAGTTTGTAACACGTATAAGTCACCTCTAATGTTGCAGATTTTCTGTAAGAATAGAATTCATGTTGTTGTTCATTTAGAATGACAAACATGTTTTTCTTGTTGCAGATTTTCTGTAAGAATAGAATTCATGTTGTTTTCATTCAATTTTCATTTACAAAAAATATTTTTGTTATTTTCTTCAAGGTTTCAACTACATTTCCTATTCAATAATAAGCAGAATTATGGTGAAAATCATTCGTATTCCTCTTTAGAGTATGGCTTCATTATGTGTAGCGATTAAACTAAATCTAAGTTAACTATATGCCTATTTAACCAATTAACAACTAAATTAAGTTTACTGCTCATAACATACGCTATTTGCTTTCACGTAACAACACAAAAGCTAGCTTGTAGGTGGTATTTGCTGATTCCTCCATTTTGGGAGCACCCATAATATAATAGAATATGACTGAAAAAAAGGAATATAAAATATCATATTCTTAAAGTACTATGGTAGGTTGTCATTTACGTTCATGGTTACATTAATGGTGTCCGTCCAAGCAACTGAAAACATTCAGTCTTTCACTGGTGTGCAGAGTATAAATTAATTAAAATTTAAACACTGCTTTTCTTGCAGCTTGAAATATTAACTATCATGGTAGAACTATTCTGTGGCTTTATAAACTCTATATGGTACCATTGTATTTGAATGTAAATTCATGTAGTCATTACTAGACATTAATGATCATATGCTTAAATGGTCATGTACTGGTATATTCACCTTTTGAGAAAGTAAAATGTGTCCTGCTTTTTTGGGATCAAGGGCACACTATTTATGATAATCTCGCTACATAACATGCTGGAGGGACTCATTTACTGCATATTAGAAAAGGATTTGTCCCCTTTTTCTAACCTTTTAGTATTTCAAAAAATCTGATATTGCACATTCAGTTATAACTACAAATTTAAGGTAAAATACATACTGAAAATGTTATACGTTGTAAATACTTACTGAGAACGGTTACTTCCACATCCACGTCTTTGGTGCCAGAGTCATTCTTTGCAGTAACTATAAAAATTCCTGCATCAGCTCTCTTTTCTTTTTGCAGAATAAAGGTGATTTTATAATCCTCATTTTCAATCTTCAATCTAAATATGAGCAGCAAAAAAATAAATTAATAAATAAATTAAAAAATAAAAATTGAAATTCAAAATTTAATCAAACAGAAGACATAACTCAGAATTGAAGCTCATAAATTCATTATTTAATGTATTCTGGCACTACAGCCCCATGAGGCTAGTGGCTATGGGCTCATGAGACCTATGATAAGGCTTTAACTCTTTACACCATTAATTTGTCGCTCTTTACACTTAAATTCACCACCAGAGATATGATTTCTCAATATTACACTGCTATTTGAATTGTGACATAGCAGTGTAGAACGATAACTTTTGTACCTACCAGCAATTAAGACTTAGAGGTCCCAACATAGCAAACGATAATACATTTTTTAAAGCAATCGTAATTTACTGTTAAGAACAATAATTTGATCCTAATGATGAAAACATTTATAAAAGTGAATTATTTCTTCTTTGTTATTGACATCTTTATTTTGTCATTAATTTCCAACAATATATTGTTGTTAACATGGTGTAAACACCATGTGCATATCATAATCCTAACTTAATCAATACCAGGGTCAACTAATGATGCAAAACTTTTAATTTCAATTTAGTAACAATTTTCATTGTGTTATGTGAACAACAAATAAAACAAGCACCTTTGCCATTTTTTCATGTTTCTTGAGAAAAATATTATCAAAGTATTTTCCTTAAAACATTGCTTTTATAATCAAATTTCCGTCTTTAGTTTTCAAATTTTGGTTTTAAAAGATTTCAATATTTTTCTTAGGCTGGAGTGAAATGCATCTGCGGTACTGTTTCATTTGTTAACATTGAACTGTACATAAGTTTTCTTTTCCTCTGCTCCCAGTTTCACCTCCTTCCTCATGATCTTTGTCAATTTTCATGTTCTCTCGTACTTCAGATTTCGCAGGACCAGTGATGGTAAGGAAAGTAGGAAGTAAATTTAGTAAACTTAGAAAGTGAGTAAATTTAGTACACTAAGTTTACTTAGAAAATTTGATTAAACTAAATATGTAAATAAGAAATGTTTTTGAAGAACTAGGTAAGAAAGTAACAAAGAACAAATCAATATGGTACTTCAATAACGATATGCAACTTAAGGGAAATATATTTGTGCTCCTAACCACCCATTTAACTTTAAACAAGTCAAACTAGAGTTTGACTTGTCTTGTTCAATTTGTCTCTTTTCACTCAAGGAATAATTTCTGTTAAATAAAGAATGTGAATACAAAATTAATGTTGTCTTCAAGGATATTTCACTTTTTATTTACAGTGAAACCAGGAAGTACAGAAGGTTCAGGCCAGTAAGCGATTTTAATGACAGTTTGTATGACAAATGAGCATCGCCGAGGACCGCATCGCAATGCGAAAAATATTCTTCCGCCTGTCAGCTGAGTAGCCTTAACAGCTGGCCCATTCGCTGCCGAGTTTTGTTATAATGTAATTTGTAATGTAATTTCAGTGCATGAAGGTTAGAAACAGTTTTCACGAAAAATTAATTTAATTCCGCTATCAATAATGATGAAAAATTCTTCGAAGTGCTACAAAACATTTCAAAATGCTGTTGAGAACATGTGTGATTGAGTGAATTAAACCATTGACAGGAGTATGATAGGGAATAATGCTGCAAAACTCCCAGTAGGCCTTGTAAAAACTATTGGAATTTTGTTGGTACTTTCGATCTTGCGTGTTCAGATTATTCAAATTAATTTATGTACTGTACAATGTTTTGCATTATGATATCAGATATTTGTAATAGCTATTTCATTCTCACATTGTTCTTAAGACATGACATAGCCTGTGGCAGTTATTGATCATTAACTTATAGATATGTGTTAGTTATTTGTTCAGTGATTCTTGACTGGTAAAACAATGCTTAATTGTCATGTTAGTTATGTATAATTAACATGAAATTACTATTCATTTGCTGATTTCTTTTCACAATACTGGTTCTCTGATTATACAACTTTGGAAAATATTCACATACATTCAAAGATTTCTGTAGGAAAAAGGTACAAGTTAGTAAATATTCTCAGAGTACAATTTGGCAGAATTCTCAGGTAATTCAATTGATCAATAACATCGGGTAAATTTAAATATGGAAACCAATAGTCTGTTCTTAAAATTAAGATTAACAAGTGCTATGAATTATTGAAGTCTTGTCATTTAAAGGATATATAGAATGTTAATATAATCAAATTAATGAAAGATAAATCGATTTTCATTATAACTTAGAAAATTTTAACCTTAGAAATGAAAATTGAAACATTTCATACCTTCAATAACTTCATTATCTATAAACAAAAGTCATTTAGAAGATGGGTATAAAGGTAACATAAAAAAGCAAACATATAA
>CAXIVR010001811.1:0-10795 GCA_964035755.1 Teleogryllus oceanicus
AATAACACTATGAAGCGCAATTTTTAAAAGGAAATGCTTCTAAATCTGTTTCAATGTCTTGTAATATAAAGTATATGTAAATTCTGTGATATTGCTGAGCGAAAAGAAAAAATGAAGAAAAGGCAGGAGAGCTTTGGGAAAGGAGTGTGATATGGAAATAATGTGGGAGGATGTCGTTTTGAGCAAATGTTTTAAAGAAAGGAACCAATGCTACAGTAATTGAGCGCGGACGTTGTAATTTGTGTGATGCATGAGCTAGAAACAACTGATAAGAAGAAAGAAATGAAGATAAGTCAAGTACCCTCTTATATCACGGACAACTAAAACTGTGTTCTTAGTGAGAGAAGAATCAAAAACCTGTAACAGGGTAGGACTTTTTGTTGTAGATATTAATAGTTTATATTGCTAATTTTATTGTTTAAATAAAGAAATAAGTTTAAGTCAACACAGACGCCTTTAACATATTTTAATAACAGGTAATTATCTGAAACATTTTTACAATTCGTCCGATGTTTTCCGTATGAAAACATTCAAACGCCATGTCAGGGGTTGGTGTTTATTGTGCTGATGTATCATAAAAAAATTGGGCGTACCTAATAGATTTATTTCGGTACGTCACTGTCTTGACATGAGGTATGTATCTGGATGCATTTAAAATTCCCGCTAACATTGTGACGCAAAATGCTGTCTGAAGCTTATTGGCCGAAGTCAGTACTGTGACCATCCGTTTGCCGAGGTCTCGGAAAACGGAGCACATCAATATTCAAGAATAAGATGAGCTGTTTGAACGCGCGCCAACGCGCATGAATACAATCCGAAAATAAAAACTACGAACTATATCCGTAAGGAGCGTCTCGGTAGAGTATGCGACACCGGGGTCGGAGAAGAAAACTTTTTCTGAAGTAACAGCTGGAGAGTGAGGACCTACCGATCACGAAAAGGCGGCACCTCGTACTGCTACGGACTCGGACTGCATCTACGATAAAAACTCTTAAGACATTCAGGAGGTAATTATCATATTACAAGGCATTAAAACAATTCATCAGGAAAAGGATGAAAGTATAAGTGAGCATTTAAAATCTTTGTAAGAGAGAGAAGTGTGAATAGCATGAAACTAACGAGGCCATTCATTTCTTTTCTTTGCAGTTTTTTTATTTTATATTTATTCTTCTTATACGATAGACTCAGTTGTCGTATTGTAGATTCTTTAAATATGGAATTAAAAGCTAGTTACATTCTATAAAAGAATACGAAAGAGTATCAACGGAAACGAGACGGGGGCCCAAATCGTGAGTTGAACAACGGTACTGGAAAGGGGCGACCGTGCGGTTCTGCAGAGGCGTTTTGCTCCCGACGAGCTGCAGGGACAAGGACCCGAGCGACTGGAAGAGTCGACGCCGTAGATTTCTCTACGCCGTAAAAAGACACAGAAAGTCGTCCAACTTGAACAATTTGTAGATATTAAAAGGGAATAATTTGTTTCGGAAAGAAAGTATTAGTACAGGTTCTTTATACCGATATTCTGTAAAAATAGAATCAATCTTTTTAAAGAAAACTTAGCTAATTGTAAAGTTAACTAGGAATTTACGACTGGAATGATTGGGCAAAGTTTTAAGTATTCTTTGAAATTGATTTAAATGAGAAAAAGAAACAGTGTAGTTAATTATTGGGGTGTAAGTTGTTTTTTTTTTTCAGCAAGACAAAATTCTTGTATATATAAGTGTTTTATGTTCATTGACTTAACAGCAATTTAATTAGAATATACTTAAGTAAGTGGAAAGTGATCGACGGTTTCTGTGTAAATGCATTCAACCCACAACGGCCCACATGACCCTGATCGCTATTCTAATTGTATTTTTTATTTTGCGCCCACCTTGAAAACCCATTCTGAGCTAGCCGGCGGAGGGTGGGTCGTTACTGCGCCCATAAGCGGGCTCGATTATTGGATGCATTTCCCAAAACTCGATTTGAAAAAACTGAGACCAAAATTTGGTGGAACCAAAATTTCTAGTACAATTGAATCACAATTCACTAAGATTGCTGAACAGGTTGAGAAAAAAAAAAAAAGTTTGTGTAAAAGTGTGTTTTTTTCTGGAGTGTTTTCAAAAGGGTATTATAGAAAGTGTTATCTGTTCGAGATAGTGTTTTGGTATTGGTGTGTGAAATAATTTGAAAAAAGTGTATTGTGTCTGGGAAGAGGATTGATTGATTCTAGGCAGTTAATCATCAAAATGGCAGATAAATATAACGGGGCTAGGAATTTAACTACCGTTGAAGGATCGTCTGGGGATTCAGATAGCGATAGGGAAGTGGGAGGACAAGCTCAAGTACCATGATCGCAAAGAAACGGTAGAAGTAGAAAAAAGGAACGTCAGGAGAAACTAGCATGGCCTCGCCGACGGAATCACAACAAACGCCAACACAAGATCCGGATGAGGAACAACGAAACCTCGACAGGGCAAATTTAATGATGCAACGATTAATAGGACAATTCATGCAGCAATTAGATACGAGGTTAGGAATGAGAATGAAAAGACAGAGGAAAACATAAAGAAATTGGGGAATAATTTAGAAACTAAATTGGGAGAACAGAATGCCTTAGAAACAAAATTAGAAAAAAATAATAGGAGTTAAAAGAAATAAAAATGCAATTCACTGAATTAGCAGAACAGTGGAAGGTCAAATTTTAAAGAATGAGATTCAACAAAAAATTAGGGCAGGAACACGAAAGTTAGAAAAAAATTCACGGAACTGGGTCATGAATTAAAAGAAGATTGATCAGTTACGAAAGGATTTGAAAATAGGATCGAAATGCAATCAGATCTTATAACCACCTGTCCGACAGGCAGACTGAGAAAAACAAGGTGTAGAAGTTTCAAAAATATTTACTGAACAAGTTAAAGGTTCAAGCTAGTAAATTAGATAGTGGAATAAAGCTCTTTCGAACAAGATGGGGTTCTACAACCCAAATTACAGCATGTACGAATGACGTTGTAAATTGAAAAATCAAATTGAAAATTTACCATCAGTGGAGGAAAGGTTCCGCACGATTTTTCATTACCGTGTACCCCTAAATTTAGTGCAGCGGAGATGAAAATCCATGCGTATTTATGAGGCAGGTGGATAATTTCTTTTCTTTAAATTATGTTCCGGACAATAAGAAAACTCACATAGTCTATCAGATGATGCAGGTAATGCACGAATATGGGCAGATAGTTTAGGAGAATTCAAAAACATGACAAATTTAAAGAAAAATTTTACTCAAGATATGAACAATGAAACTAAAATTAATTTCAAAGTTAATGTAATGTATGGTACGTGGCAAAAAGGTCGATGTCCATGCAAAATATGCAGGGGAAGTTAGCTAGTTTCAAATTATGTCTCGACGATCCCGGATGACGAAATTGTCTGTTTGTTAAACCCGTCTTTTTCCCTCAGCTCCCAAATTTTTAAGAATCTTTTCCCAATGTCCGGAAAATTAATAACGCAGCTGGGATTGTATGATGCGACTTTCTGTACAATGAGAGGTTACAGAACAAGGGCAAATGTTAGTGGCCCGGTAGAAAGCCAAGACACATGGCAGCAGCAATATGAAGCAAATCAGAGAAAAGGAACTTACAAATCGGGACAGCACTAGAAGAACAGACCTATCAGTCAAGATAGGACGCCCAAGGATAGGAATAGAAAAATTCTATTGATAGAGGAGTTTTCCAAAACAGAAATACTAAACCCAGTACATCTCTGGGACATGGAGGAAAATTAGAAAGGTTGTTTCGCCGCCATCCCCCGCAAACCTTAGAAGAATCGGGGAAGAAAGAGGTGGCGATTACGATCAAATTAATCTCATTTGATGACGAAAGGGGCGAAAAAAGAACAAAAGCAGATCGGACCCAGGCGACATGTCAAAGCTTAGGTTAAATGTCAGGTGTTGATACATCAGTACTAGTGGATAGGTTGTGCGACCTCCGTCATGGGAAAGTTTGTTGAATGAATTGAAAAACCGGGAGTGGAGGTACCTACATTCCCGCTCTAAAGTCTTTTCTGATAGGTGCAAATCGGAAAAATCAAAGCCAATAACAAGAAAGTTTATTTGGATATAGAGATGGAAAGAAAAGTATCAAGTTGTTGCCTATACCCCGGAACTTTTAATGCTCATACTGGGATCGTTTTCCTGGAAACAATATGGGGTTTTATCAACTTGAAAAATACTACGTTAAAACCGGGGTAATCAACAGGATCTCGAATTTGGGTTGTTCACAGGGAAATTATTGGGAGGCGTGTTTAAAGGAAGAAGAAGTGAAGCTGAATTGTTGCATGTAAGAAATTCTAATCTTAATGAAAATCAGAAGAAACAATTAATTGAAGTATTACTAGGAATCAGAAAGTGTTTGAAAAAACAAGAATCGTAAAGATTTTCAATTGAATGAACTATAGATAAAACGCATTCAGGTTCCAATATGTCATTCCAGAAAAACATAGGAGGAGGTGGATAGCTCATTGCTACAATGGTTAAAGATGATATTGTCTGAAGTCCAAAACCTCTTATCTAAGTCCGATATGCTCGTAGAAAAGAGTAATGGGAAGATAAGGTTGTGTTTAGATGCAAGACGTTGAATCAAGTTCCTACCGTACAGAGACAGACCGTTGCGTGTAGAGGTTTACTAATCAATTATCCCGGGATCAAGTGGTTGAGTTCAACGACTTCCTGCATCGTATTGGCAAATAGCGATAGCACCTAAGATAGACAATATACAGGTTTATTCACGGGAATTTCGTATGTTTTCAAAGAAAGCCATTTGGACTCAAGAACAGTGATCGTCTTGTGCAATGTTTAGACAATATCATTGACGAGAAATGTCTACGATGCTTTTATCTATAGATGACGTGTCGTGTATTCAGAACATTTGAAGAACACATGAACAAAACCCAGATATTTTGCTGAAACGTCTCATTGAAAAATAATTTACAGTTGAATTTGGAAAAAGTAATTTTTGACTAAACAAGTTAAATTCCTGGGGTATGATTTGACAGTCAACGAGTCAGATGAACTTGGAGAAAATGCAAGAAATAGATAGTTGCACCGCCTAAAAACACGAAACAACTCAAAAGTTTATTAGGTTGCGTGAACTATACCCCAAAAGGGTTTTTTCGAATTTCTATACGCACTGCAATATTCAGTTTTTGCGAAAGCACACTAGATGGAATGGACTGGCATCATGAAAGAACTTTAACAATTTAAAAACAATGTTTCCCTGAATCATTTTGATAGCATATCCGATTTCACTAACCATTCTTATTGCAGGGGACGGGAGCAATCTTGGAATGGGTGCCATACTATTCAAAAATTAATACAAGAGAAAATAATAGAATAGTGAGTCGTGTTTTGAAAGAATGTGAGACTCGTTACAGGCACAGAAGGAAGCGAATGCTTTGTATGATCAATACACCGATTGAGAAGTATCTTGTAGGAAGATCATTCATTATTAGAACGGATCATAAAGCCTTAGTTTTCTAAAATATGTCACCAAATAACGATCGACTACTGAGGTGGATAATATGGTTAACAATTTTCTTCAAGGTAAAAATACTGCCAGGCAGATGCTTTTGCCCGATTTGTTATAAGGAATGTCAAGGCTGAAACAAATTTAATGCCTACCTTTGTTCCGGCTTCTCAATTCGTTAAATATTGAGCATGCCAGGTTAACGGAAACATCGCAGTTTCAAGTCCGATGCCATAATGGAAAGATGAAAAGGTTTTGAAGGAGAACCTAGAACCTACGGATCAGATGTACGACGGTGGACGCCGGCCTTGAAATGGAAACTGGGATCAAGTTTTGCTCAAGGTGCAAAAAAAGCCTTCGCTTTATCGAATCTGGATACCGAAGTCTTAACAACGGGATCATCGGGTTCGTGCATACTTTAGCACTTTTGGGCCGAAAAATGAAAGCAATTAGGAGTTTGTCATTGGAAGGGAGAAAAACAAGTGGATAACAGGGTTGCCAAATGTGTCTTGTCAGAAAACCAAGTACCCGGAATCGGCATTATTCGGGCGCAATGCTCTATATTTCAAAAAATGACTGTTGCCATAGACTTATAGGTCCCTTTTCCGAAGGCCAAAATGGGTATAATATTATATTTTATGCATCGATGTGTTTTTAGTTGCCAAATATACCTTGAATAGAGCAACACTAAAATTGCCTGCCAACAATAGTTTTTCATTTGCTGGTCCATGCCAGGTGCTGGGATCTGGTGCCCAATTCTAGTGAATCCTTTTCAGGCCATGCAACATATGGATTCATATATGTTTTAGCATTGACACACATCAAACCCTTCAGAAGATTGAAGGAACTGTCGAGGCTATTTCAGTTACGTGTCGAGGGAACTGGAGTGGTCGCTACTAATTTACATATAAATAAAATGGTTAAACCAAATCCACCTGAGTCAATTGGAATGACCCATATGAGGCCATTTCAAACGAAAACCAGGCATCATTACAAACCTTATGAAACAGAAGACACCCAAAAAAACCCAAAAGAATACTTAAAGCTAGGAAAGGGCAAAAAAAAATCAAACTACCGGAAAAACTTACGAAAGAAGGGCAGAAGGTATTAAGGGTTCCAAAAGTTCTGATTTGTACTAAGCAGAATCATAAATTTTTAGATTGTTTGAGGACTGTACTCAATTGTCACAACAAAATCCCAATGTAGCAGTGTTAATGATGAAGCAATACAATTGGAAATATAATTTTCCCTAGTTTACGACCTTTAAAGAAAAGAATAAATGTCAGAAAGGATAAAAAAATAAGACGAAAGAAAAAAGGAAAGAAGAAAAAAGAAGAAGGAGAAGGAAGAAACAAAATAGCTCGACATTCCAGAATCAAGACAGAAGAAAGGAAAAAGCATCAAGTTTGGTTAAAAGATTTTTCGGGATATGAAATCAAATTCCCAAAATCTTTTTTTTCGAAAAAAGGGGTTATTGACCATCCGTTTGCCGAGGTCTCGGGAAAACGGAGCATCAATATTCAAAATAAAATGAGTTTGAACCGGGGCCAAAACCATGAATCTAATCGAAAATGAAAACTAGAACTATATCCGTAAAGGGGCGTCTCGGTAGAGTATGCGACACCGAGTCAGGGGGAAAGCTTTCTTTTCTGAAGTAACAGCTGGAGAGTGAGGACCTACCGATCACGAGAAAGCGGCACTCATGCTACGGACTTCAGGACTGCATCTACGATAAAAACTCTTAAAACATTCGGGGGGTAATTATCATATTACAAAGGGATTAAACAATTCATCAGGAAAAGGATGAAAGTATAGTGACGCATTTAAAATCTTTGTAAGAGAAGTGTGAATAGCATGAAACTAACGGGCCATTCATTTCTTTCTTTGCAGTTTTTTTATTTTTATATTTATTCTTTTATACGAAAGACTCAGTTGTCGTATTGTAGATTCTTTTAAATATGGAATTAAAACTAGTTACATTCTATAAAAGAATACGAAAAGAGTATCACGGAAAACGAGACGGAGGCCACATCGTGGTTGACAACGGTACTGGAAAGGGGCGACCTGCGGTTCTGCAGAGGGCGCTTTGCTCCCGACCGAGCTGCAGGGACAAGGACACCGAGCGACTGGAAGAGTCGACGCCGTAGATTTCTACGCCGTGAAAGACACAGTAAGGTCGACTTGAACAATTTGTAGATATTAGAAGGAAAAATTTGTTTCGGAAAAAAAGTATTAGTACAGGTTCTTTATACCGATATTCTGTAAAAAAAAGAATCAATCTTTTCGAAAAAATTAGTAATTGAAAATTGCAACTAGGAATTTACGACTGGAATGATTAGGCAAAGTTTTAAGTATTCTTTGAAATTGATTTAAATGAGAGAAAAAAACAGTGTAGTTAATTATTGAGAGTGTAAGTTGTTTTCTTTTTTCAGCAAGACAAAATTCTTGATATGTAAAGTTTTTATGTTCATTGACTGTAACAGCAATTTAATTAGAATATACTTAAGTAAGTGGAAAGTGATTTTGACTTGAGTTTCTGTGTAAATGCATTCAATCCCCAACGCCCATGACCCTGATCCCGCTATTCTAATTGTATTTTTTATTTTGGCCCCCCTTGAAAACCCATTCTGAGGGTAGCCGGCGGAGGGTGGGTCGCAGTACTGCGCAAGTCCCCCTGGTTGCAATTACTAAAGTAATTTTCCCTTTTCTTTCTCGCGCTAAGAAGAGAAAGTCATGTAGTGGTGGGGAAAAACGGCGAATTTGTAGCAGAAAAATCTTTTTTACAGGCCCGCAAGAAAAGGTGATAGATTCAGTTACTAAAATTTTGGGAAAAAAAATTCCTAACACGTGGTGTAGCCAGAATCCATGTTTTATGGGTCCTTGATACCGAAAAATTGATTGGCGGCAGGTCTGTCCGCCTGTGAACAATGACAGCGCCAAACCATTCAGCTGATTTTCCCAAAAATTTATATTCTCCCAAACGATATGGGTGATGTCGTGGCCCTTGAATTTGAAATTGATATATTTATTTTGACGGGTACTTCTATAAATCCCTGGGGCATTTTCAAAAAAAAAATTTCGCCATCAATTTTGATTAAATTTTGGTTGGATAGTCTCAAGGACGTTTAAGAAAATTATTTCATTTTATTGTTAGTTGAAAATCCCGATTTTTCGAAAAATTGAAAAAATACAATATTTTTGCTGTCTTCCTACAGCTACAATTGTAAAAATACAATTTTTACTTAATTAAATTTGTTCTATGCTTCTGATAGTTATTATTAAGAGGTGTTTTCTGCTTTTTGAATGTTACGTATGTTAGAATTTATATTATTTCATATTTCTTTGGTAGTTTTTTTACATTGGAGCTTTTGTTATAATTTTACAAATTAATCTTTTAGCATTTTTTAAAATTTAATTAAAATAAAGATTGCTAGTCTACAGTCACCCACTCTGAATTTACGCACTTGGGATGCACTTTAGAATTTGCGTATTATTTCATTTTTATTTTTTATTATATTTTATTACATTTAGTAATTTCATTTTATTGCGTCCTTTAATGTATTAAATGTGAGAATAAATATGAATGTCGATCGTGAACGCACTAGATCAATGGAACTATTAATGAAATAGAAGGGCCCGATACGAACGACCATTAAGTGAACTATCGTTCATCTGTCAAAAAATCATCGTTCGTAGTTCGCCAGTCGTCGGTCACCTGGTTCAGAATCTCTGGTCCTTCTCCTGTTCGCCGTCGCACTCTGGATTCGAGTTGGCATTTAAACCGTTTTTAGTATTAATCATCCTCGGATCCTGCATTTTGATTTTATCTGTCTCTACCTTATCAAATGCGTTCTAATATTACTACCATCTACGTTCCACTTTATCAAATTCGTTTATTCTAATTCTTGCCTATTAATAAAATTTCACAAATTAATATCCTCTGTTTCTAAGCAGGTCAACATTCTCCATTCCCTTCCATTGATTGCTTTTTTTATATACAAAAAAGAAATTAAAGACATGGACCCTATTTTGTTGAAAATTTTGAAACTGTCCCCTGGGGTTCATGAGCACTCTTCAAAATATAAATATCGGGTCCAAATTCAAAGGCCCCACATCCTGCAGATCGATTGGAAAATCAATTTTGGAGAAAAGCGATGAACGTTTAGTGTAGCGTTGTTCATAGACGGACGGGCTAACGGATGGGCAGATGCTTGCCATGAATTGATTTTCGGTATCGAAGACCCACAATACATGGATTCCGGCTACGTGCTCCCAGCTCACTGGCTCCCATGCTAGACGATTTTTTTCCTAAATTTAACATTTGGATTTATCTACTTTTTCGTTACCACGGCCATCTAATACGAGTTTTCGACCGAAAATTCGCCGTTTCTTCGCGCAGTATTACATAACTTTTTTCTCTACCGCAGTAGTGGTGGCTGGGAAAATAAAATATTTAAAAAAAAATAGGGAACGCAGTTAAAAGAAAAAAGGTGTAGTTACAACATAAACAGGTGAACAATATTCTTAAAAAATAAAAACTCACGCTTATCAAAATGATATACTATATTTTTATAACCGAAATATAACTTTCTGAGGACTAACTCACAAGTTTTTATGTTCATGGCAATGGATTTATACACTTTTTCTTTCCAGATCCCTGTAACGTTTTTTCTGCCGAAAATTCGCCGTTTTTCGCACA
Organism: Teleogryllus oceanicus; assembly: GCA_964035755.1. NCBI lineage: Eukaryota > Metazoa > Arthropoda > Insecta > Orthoptera > Gryllidae > Teleogryllus > Teleogryllus oceanicus. The sequence continues at coordinate 10,201 of CAXIVR010001811.1, forward strand.
GCATTACATACCTTTCTCTCTACACCGTAGCGTGAAAGTAAAATTCATATGGATGTTTAGTTTTATACATTTTATTTTTACACTGCACGCTTTAGGCATCGGGATCATCCAGATAAAAATTTTTTCCGTGAAACAGAGTTTGTGCTGCGTGTATATCTCTTAAAACAATTGTCAAGAATTCTATGTTTGACGGAAGGGTATTTATTTAGCAATACGTTGACACAACATGTTTTAAAAAAGACCATACTTAGCTAGCCATCCACGTGTCATCCGCCCTCCCTTTTCTCCACCACCAACCAACCACTAGCTCAAATTGTATCTCTTGCCGGCTGCAAAAATGCCTTCTCATCCAATCGCGTTCCCCAACCTCTCCTCTCCCACTGCCCCCGCCCCACCGCGCCCTGTCTCTTGCTCCTGAATCACCCACCCGCCACTCCCGCCCACCCCGCCTCCCACCCCTTCCCACCTATCTCCACTCCCCCTCCCCGCCTCTCGTCCTCCGCCCCTTCCCCGCCTCTCCCGCCCAACCCCCGCCCATCCTGCCCCCCCCCCTGCCCCCCCCGCCCCCCCCCCCCCCCCTCCCCCCCTGTCCCCG
>CAXIVR010001812.1:0-32685 GCA_964035755.1 Teleogryllus oceanicus
AAAAAAAGATACACCAAATGAATTTTTTCATATTAAACAGCTTTCCCTTGCAAAAGTATAAAAAAACATATGGAGCCATTTCAAAAAAATGGCGTCCCTTTGGGAATGGAATACACCTTTCTACACAGAATTTTATTTCAGTTAAAATTTTTTAAACTAACTGAAGTACATCTAGGATTTTCTTTCCAAAATTCCATTTCTCATATGAGGAGCCGGAGTGATTAAATGATCAGAATAGGCCAACAGATTTGAGTCCGTCTAGATGTTTATTATTCTGCCTGCTCAGTAATAATATAATTTTAACGATCTCGCCCGCTGAGCTGTTTTTATGGGAGCTGTTAGAATTTCATAATTCCCTATAAAATTTCCCTTGTACTTAAAAAGATGTGCTTTCTCACTTACTATTCTTTCAGTTTAAGTTAACTATTTTCTTTAAAAAATACGCTCACTTAAACTAATAGGAAAGTGTTTTACATTTATTTGGCAGTATTTATACTGAGATTATTGAAAACAATAATGTTAAAACCCCGGGTATCATCATTAACATTATGTGGGGAAAATTTTCCCAAAGGCTCAGCAATTTCGCTTCTAGGGCCCTTTGATATGCGATGACATTCACCCTTTAGGCAGCAAAAGAAATTGTGACTTGCAGAGCATGCTCGCACGAGCATCAAACGAACAATGTATTTCAAAACTGCCAGTTTATCCTGAATATAGTCTCTATATATTAAGACAACCAACCGGTTTACAGTTCCCATTAAAAACAAGGACGAGGTAATTGTTGTACTATCTGATGTTGATCCGAGAAGTTGCAATTTCATAAGTGCAGAGATACATTCATCTTGATATATGCAAAAAGACTTTAAAGGAAGATAAATTGCATTTGTTTGGCATAGAAAAAGATGTGATAGTGAAAATAATTCAATGCCGAAATATTCAAGGAAAGATTGGGGTCCATGACACGGACTTTTTTTCAAAAAATCTCGCCTGTCCATATGTTCCCTCCACCCGTCCGTCTATAAATCAGTTTGTTCGTTTGTTAGACAGCTTTTTCTTTATAAGACTATATGAATAAATAAAAATCCAAATGGAATACTTTTTATGATTTTCTTCAAAATTGATATACCCTGATAGATCTGAACGCACTGAAGGTCTTGAAGTGTGAAATGAATATATTGATTCCGGGAGGTAATTTACAAGAAATTTCAACATCACTTTCAAAATTTTCACAAAAATGGCTCCCCTAATTTTGATTAAACTTTTCTCGAATAGGGTAGCGGACGCTTAAAATGAAGGTCTCACTTCGCTTAAATTATTAACGTTTTCCCAAAAATTTCCCAAAAATTCAATTTTCTTTCAGCGTCTTCTGCAAGTACAATATTAATGATATTTTAGGGTTATTTAAAAATATTAATTATTATAATAATAGAATACAAGAAATGAACTTACGCCATATTAAAGAATGTTATTAGCACAACGCAAGAGAAAATTTGAAAAATATGGAGCCATTTTTTGCAAAATGCTTTTGCGTTTCTGAAAATGCGAAATTTGAGTCTATTTTACAGAAAAATGTTTAGTTTTCAAGAAACTTCTGACATTATTTATAGCACATGATCATTACTTTGATAACGTAAAGAAATTGCCTATAATGTAAATATTCCGACGTGATAAAAGTCAAAAATTACATTTTTGTAATTTTGAACAAACAAAAGTATATGGGAATATGTTTATGTCATCGGATAGGTTGCGTTGGAACTAACTTAGGAAAAATTTAAAAAAATCTGGAATCACTTTGAGAAAATTTTTTTTGAAATTTTTTAAAATTGCAAATATTTCCGCTTTTTTTGCACAAAAACAGAAATTTTCAAGAACATCCGACCAATGAAAGAACTTTTAGAGGACAAAATATTTCTCGAAGGAAAATCTTTGCTTAAATTTTATAGTTGTGGAAAAGACCCCGAAGAAAATTCATTTTTTGAAATTTTTTTGTTCGATTTAAACCCGTGAAAATGGACCTGGGACACCTTTCTAAGTTATTTTACTCTATTCCTACAAACAAATAAAGAAAAATGGAGTCGTTTTTTTGAAAATTTTGAAAAAGTCCCAGTGGTTAATGTGTACTCCAAATTTAAAATTGTTTTTTCAAAAATTTTTAAAACTTCCCAAATAAAACCAATTTGGTTTTTCAATTTGAATAAAAATGTACGTGTAGTTTAGGCGCTAGGTGATCCGGCCCTTTAGACAGCGGGGGACTGACGTTTGCTTTCATTGATTTTTTTGGGATCAAAAACCCCCAAAAAATGGATTCTGGGACACCCATTTGCAGATTTTTTTTTTAAGACAACTGGTTTTTGCACTTTTTGCATAGAGCCCGGTTATGATTTTTTTCCCTGAAAATCCGCCGTTTTATCGAGCAGCATTATACAAATTTCTATAATGGTGCATTACACGATGTATACGATAAATAAAAAATTTAAAAATAACGATATTTTCTTCAAATAGCATTTATTGCTCAAAACAGTTTTTTTTTAATGTATATTTTTGAATATTTTAGTTTTTCAAATTAGAGAATATTTGCAATTTTAAAAATTAAAAAAAGATTATCCGAAAACCGCTGACATTTTTTTTCATTTTTGGAATGGAATTCAAAAAGCAAGTATAAGATGATATATGGATAGTGTCATTCTTTTTTTTAAACTTTCAAAAATGTAATTCTTTGACACTCTTAATTACCAAACTTTGTTAACATTATAGATTTATATATATGTGCTTTAAAAAATGTCACATAAAATTTCTTAAAAAACAGTTTTTTCAAAATGAGCACAGAATGGGCATTTTCTGAAAAAAAAACCCATTTTAAAAAATGGCTCTTTTTTTCTTTAACATTTCCGACGGATAGTGGTCATTCGCTGTTTAATAGACGAAAAGTGCTTTTTGGGTGTATTATTTTTGTTTTTTTTAAAATTCCCCAATTTTTTTTTAAAAATTTTCCCCGTTAATATACATACCGTTAATTTGTATTTTTTTAAAAGTTCTTGAAATGACTTCAAATGAAGTTTTAAACTTAGATTCGTGTGAAAAGATTTTTTTCCCATTTACAGAAACCCTTTAAAAACGCCTTTTTTAAAAAAGGGTCTTTTTTTTTCAACAAAATATCAAACTATGATACCCAAACCCAATTAGATGGGTTTTTACTTTTTTTAAATTCTTAAAGAATATTTTGTTCAAATTTATGAAAAAACAGTTGCAAAACCAAAAAAGCATTTGGCGGGATGTGGCTCTAAGAGAATCTACAAGACCTAAAAGCCAATTGCAAAAAATTAGAAATTACTACGAGAGAGTTCTGCCATTTGTAGTACCACTAGTTACTTCCCCGTATACTCGTATAAGGGAGAACCGTAGTATAGAAAGTTATGTAATGCTGTGCGAAAAACCGGGGTTTTTGGCAAACAAAATTCTTTGGGCCCCTGGAACCCTAACGAAAAAGTAGAAAAACGAGTTACTAAATTAGGGAAAAAAACCCCCAAACTTTAGCCGGAATTGTTTTTGGGTTTGTCCCAAAAATTCTATTGAAAAAAACGTCCGTCCCCCGTTTTTTGGTGTATGTAAAAACCTAACGCCAAAACCCGTGAAAGGTTTTTTTCCAAATTGAAAAAACCGCTGTCATTTTCTGAGTTTGGCCTGCGATTTTGAAAACATTAATTATTTTTTAAAGGGAAATTTTATAAAAACCCGAAATTTGTTTTTAATAAAAGTTCCAATTATTTGTTTTTTTAATTAAGGAAAAAAGGAGCAGGCAGCCTTTTTTTATCCCCATAAACTTTTTCAAAGTTTTCATAATGGCACCAAATTTTTTTTTTAATTTCTGGAAAGAAAATAGTTACATACACTTATAAAGGTGGCATAGGTCCGATTTTCGGATTAACTCTGAATTTTGGAAATTGTAAAGTATGCATTTTTCGGCTATTTCCCCTTTTAAACTTTAAAAGATGAAAAATCAATTTTTTTCTTGATTGTCAATATATGTTTGCAAAAAATGTAAAAATTTTTTTTTGACAATCATTTTTTTCCCAAAATTTAAAAGTTTCGTAACTAGTTTTGTTACATCATCATTCAAACAAGGGGACACAAAACCGTTATTCTACATATCAATTATGAATTACTAGTATAGTTTATAAACACTACAATTGTCTCAAAGTATAAGTCTTGAGTAAAATTATCTAAAAATAAAACATATCTTCTAAAAAAGAGATCCATTTAAACTTAAAATTTTTATGAAGGAGGAATATACCCCACTGAATTCCTCTGGTAGAACAAATGAGGAAACCCTTTACACATTAACTCACCGCTGGGGTGATAACAAAAAAAAAGTTACCAAAAGACTCCTTTCCCAAAGAACGAATAAATTAAAGGCGTATGAATATAGGAGGTTACAACACGGCGTATAATTTTACTGTAACTTAACCCCATACTGGATCTACATTGTCCGGATCTTTAATTTTAATTTTATAAACACATTGTCATAGGATTAAAAAAACATGGTGAAATAATTTTATTTATTATTATTTATTTCCCCATTAAAAAATTCATTTCAACATTGGTATTAAGGATATTTAACTTAATCAAGTGTTTCTAAAATGAGTCGAGTTTCTCTGACCTCGGGTCAAATATTTGACGTTGTGCAATTGCTGAAATAAATGATTGTAAAAAAAAATACTTTTATTTGCATTAAAGATGAGACCTAAACGAAATTTTTGTCTATAAATAGTTCTTTTATTAAAGTCATGTAGATTTTTCAAAGTTTTAGTATTTTTTGGGGTAATAAATTTGCAATTTAAAAATATGAAACAATTTTTTCCCAAAATAGGCCCCCAAATTTTTCTTTTATCTTTTGTTAGAGTTACCCCAACCTCCTTTTTGAGGACACACGCGCTTTATTGCTATATTCTCCTTTTCAAAAATTACAAAAGGTATTTTTTATTTGTCTTTACGTAATCTTTAGGGGCGTTTATTCGTTATTATATTTATGAGTATGTGTTTTAGATATAGTCTAAAAAGTTTCTCAAAACACAACAGTTGTTGTAAAATGAACTAAAATTCCGCATTTTCAGAAACGCTCAAACACTATATTCTAAAAAACTAAATTTTTTCTTAAAATTTTTTCCAATGGCTACTGTTTATATTACTGTTTAATAGACATTACGTATTTTTTGGTGTATTTTCTTTTTTCAAAATTTAACAATTTTTTTTTTTAAATATTCTACCCCCCGGTTAATTTGACATTTCATCGATTTGATTAATTTATTTCTGTATGATTGAATTTTAAATCCCTTCCCAATAAAGGCTTTCGAAATTTCAAAGATTTTTGTTATTTAAATTTCCTTTGAATGTTTTTTTAAAAAACAGCCTTTTTCTTAAAAACGGCCCCAAATTTTTTTAATGAAAATTTTTTTTGGGAGAGGTTTCTTCAATAATTTTTTGATTCTATTAATAAAAAAGGGAAAAAGTTGAAAAATTAAAAATATGTTTTTTGGGCGAGATAGATGACAGTTGAATGGGGATGGGGCGACCATCAAGCCAGTCCACACCAAGGAAATTAGAAAACTTTACTACAGAAAGTCGGGTATTTTTAGCCCCTTTAGTAATATTATTTCTTCATTTTTTCATAAAGGAAGATTTAAATTGTTCTGTCAACTCTGACGAAGAGACTATTTTAGCGGAGGAAACTAAAAATTCTTGCACGGTGGAGCACAAGGTTTTTTAAATGTGAATAAAAAACCTAGGACCCCCAGACATTGTATTTGCTTAGCCATAAGTATATTTCCCCTTTACCCTTTCTCCTATACAATAAAATATTATATTTCCATCAACCCCCCAAGATATTGGATAAAATCTTTTTAATAGATCCCGAATGATGGGCCCACGTAAACGAATTTATACCCGGGGGTACGCAGAACCGCCGATAGGGGAAACCGTAAATAAACTATTATTATTGTAGGGAAATTTTCTTTAAATTTAAAAAAAAAAATTAAATTTTTTCCCATAGTTGAATAACGGCAACTGCGTTTATTTCCTTGTAATTATTTAAATGATTATTTTTAAAAAAAAATACAAAATCAAAAAAATTATAAATTTTGGGATAGAAGGACAAATATAATTCTTTTTTCAACTCCATTTTTTTTTAAATTTTTTCCCTCATCAAAAACGAAAATTAAATATTTAGGAAAAACAATTTTGATAACAAAAGGGGATTAGGCATCTTTGTAAAAAAAAGCGAATTTTTTTTCATTTTAAACGTCATGACGTATTCAAGTTTTATCTACTTTAAAAATAAAAACTTGTTACGAAAAGTCATAAGGCGGGTAAAATCAGAAACGATCAGGATATTTTGAATTAAATAATAAAAAAAAAAGCTGTGGAATTAATAAAAAACTACCAAATAAACTAAAAAACCGTAGAGAATGTTGTTTAAAATATAACGATATAATTAAGATCCGGCAACGGTGGCATCTTTAAAAATACTTTCGAAATTGCCCCGATCTTAAAAGGGGTCTTCAGGCAAAAAATTTCCAAAACAGAAGTTCCCCCAAAAATTTTTGACACAATGTTTCAAAACTTCTTTATGAAATTCTAAAAAATCGAAAACAAAATAAATTTTCGTCCGGTTTAGATGAATTCGGACTTTGTTAAACCTTTGCGTATGCCATTATACCCCCAACCCATATTTAATGCTTTATGCACTGGAACGCCGATATTTTCAAAAGCAAAATTTAAACTTTTCAAAAAAGGAACAAAATGAAATTCAAAATTATCCCCTTTTCTCTTCTATCTTTTTTTTAAAAAATATTAGAGACATTTTTTGTAAAGGGAAACCTTCTACTAAACACGACCCCTTTCAGTTGAACATGGATTTAGAAAATCAAAATCAAGGGAAACAGCTATATTTTCTTTTTTTTAAAGATGTCCTTCATCATTGATCAAAACGAGGCACCTTTTGTTTTTTTAGATTTTAAAAAATTTTTTGAGCATTGACCCAAATTTTATTTCCAAATTCCCTTCATATGGAATTCTTTATTCTCTAGATTGGTTATGCGTCCCTTAAACAATGATCTCAGAGAGTTAAATATTACTGGAATGATGGAACTTTACGAACCCCCTTTTCCGATTTCTTTCCCCGTTGAGGGGAGTTCCCGGGATCGATTTTACCCCCATTCTGCTTATATAAACGATTTTCCCCTCGACGATTCGAAACGGAAGAAGGTTCTTTTGCGGATGATACGAACATCCTTTGCAAAAAAGAAACAGAAAAAGGTAAATATCAGTTTTTAAAATTTTCAAAATAACAAATTAATATGAAGGAAAAGAAAAGGGTTTTTAATGCATTTTTCCATTTCAAATAAAAATTCGTGCTCCATTGAAAATTAACAGTTCCCTTGACGATGTTATGGCAACAAAATTTTTAGGTCTCTAATTAGTAAAACCCTTTAAATGGAACGTCATTTAAATGAATTGAACACAAAATTAAGTTCATTATGCTGGCTTTCAAATTTTAAATTCAGTCTGTCGTTGTGATTTTTGGAATGTTCATTCCGCCTGGATATGGCATAATTTTCTGGGGAAATAATCTTATAGCCCCCAGATTTTTTAATTAAAAAAACGAATTGTAGAATAATAACCAAATCCCCCCCACGGATTCATGTGTTTCCTTCATTAATCTAGAATTTACCAAGTGTTTTTTTATTTACGAATCAGTAGTTTTGAAAAAATGATTTGTCAAAGGCGGAATATTTTTCGAAAAGGGGAAGCTATTACTATAACACTGAGAAATCATATTCACGGTAAAGTATAAACAGTCATTCAAAACCCAAAACAATTGAAATTTTTTTACAACATTTTTGCCAGAGACATTAAACGATTAAATTAAAAAAGTTTAAACTTATGAAATCGTTTTGCTGCAAACTGTTTTTTCCCAATTAAGACTGTACTGAGCATCCAAGAAAATAACATTAAAACGATACATAATGCATTTTACCTTTTTGGACTGTTAAATATATAAACAACCTGTCCTATTGTACAGCTTCCGGGAAAGCCCCCATCTTGATCGGGTTTTTTTCGCCCATTTCCCCGACCATTGAGAAAAAAGGAGATCCCCCCCTTTGTTTTGCTTCTGGACATAAATGTAATTCTTTTCTGTGAAAATCTTCTAGAATTCAGGGGGAAATACAGTTATTCAAATTATCTTTTCATGTTATCGGGCAGGAATTGACCCAAAAATTCTTTTTTTTCCTTTGAAAATAGATTTTTTTTAATGGGATTTTTTTGTTTTTTTTCTCCCTTTCAACATTCAAAATAGATTGCTTATTTATCTTAAAATAGATTTTATTAATGGGGTTTTTTTTCCTTTCAAAATTCAAAATTTATTGTTTATTTATCCTTAAAAATAGATTTTACTACATGTGATTTTTTTTCCCCCTTTAAAAATTCAAAATTTAAGTAGTATATATTATTGTAGGGACACACAATTTTGAAAATGTGCACAAATTCATTTTTCCCCCCATTCCCGTCATACGCATTTTTTAACTTTTTTTTTGACGTAAAAAAAATAAATAAATAAATAAATATTTTTTTTAATTTAAACGACATTTAATTAATACAAATATTTAATTACTTTCAAATTTTTTTTGCAATTTCCCGAAATTTACTATACTATTAGTCATTATTGACCCTTTTAGCGTTGCTTCCAACCACAATCTCACTTTTTGTTTAAAAGTATTTTAAAATTGATTTCTAAAAAAACAAAAAGTCAGAAAGGTTACCCTTTCCCCTTTTTTTGGAGATGCTGTTACACTCATGGCCCCATCATTTTCCCTCAAACCTCCTTGGACCAAATTTCCAAACCATCCATTTTCCGACTTTCGTATGCCTCTGACAAACTTTTTTAAACCGCGCCTCCACGCGTCTCCGTTTCCCTTTACCGGGGCAATCACCCTCGACCCCCCTCGACTTTTTCGAAGCGTTTTTTAAAAAAAAAGTCGACGGTTCTCCTTACGCTGTTTATCCTTTCCTTTTCCCACCCTCTACTAATTATAAAAAACTTAAGTTTTAGAAATTGATTTTTTCCCGGGAAATGTCCATATATTGTTGTATTCTTCTCTCTTACACGAAATTCTTTCAATTTCAAAATCTTTCGCCACCGTGATGCTTAAAAAACATTGAGGGCCCTTTCCCCTCCCAGGCAAAAAAAATGTTTATAATTTTTTTTTTGCATGACGGAAATTACAGCTTCCCCGAAAAAAGACGTCAATATATCGTCGGCATCGCCCCGGACTATTTGATCTTAATTTTTTTTATTTTTTTATTTTTTTGGGTTAAAAAAGAAAACGCGGAGGGCTATGGGAAAAGTAAATTTGGTGACATTTTCAAAATTAAGATCTCACACCAAGTCATATCTACTTAAATTTTAATTTTGAAAGGAGAAAAAAACAAAAAAACCCCATGAAATAAAACCATTTTCGGAAAAAAAACAAAAAATTTTAATTTTAAAAGGAAAAAAAAAAAAACTCCCATAATAAAATTATTTTCAGGAAAAAAACAAAAAATTTTTAATTTTTAAAGGGAAAAAAAAAAAAAAACTCCCATGTAATAAAACTTTTTTAAAGATAAATAACAATAAATTTTTTGGCTCTTTTACTTCCTCCCGTGAAACACGGAAACGAAAATTTTGAATAATTGTTTTTCCCCCATGAATTTAGAAGATGACAAAAAAATGAAGTTACTTTTATGTCCAGAAAAAAAAGGGGGCCATCTCAGCATTTGCTCAATGGATCGGGGGAAACTGACGAAAACCTGATGAGATGGGGCTTTGACCCGGAAGCTGTAGTACAATAGTTTTCAGGTTGTTTATACTATTTATACAGTCCAAACAAAAACTTTAAATATCATTGTTTTAATGTTTAAAAAATTTACTTTTCTTGTGTCTCAGTATAGTCTCTTTTAAGAAAGTTACAGCAAAAAAAGTTTACTTGGGATTTAAATTTTCATTGAATTTAATTTTTTGTCATCTGGCAAAGTGTTGTAAAAAATGTAAGTATTGTATGTGAATTTTTTTTAATGAGTGTTGATACTGTCACCATTTAAAAGATTTCTACGTCGAGTGTTATAGTAATAGACTTCGGCGTTTTCGAAAAAATATTCCCCCCATGAGCAAGTCATTTTTACAAAACCCCTGATTGTAAATAAAAAACACGGGAATGGTAAAATTCCTAGATTAATGAAGAGGTTTTATAAAACACGGGGGGGTTTGGTTATTATTCGTACACGTTTTGTAATCTAAAAGTCTGGGGTATGAGTATTTCCCCCGAATATTTGCCAAACTCAGGCGGAATGAACATTCGCGGTATACACAACGAGCAGTATGAAGGTGACTAATTTTAAGAATTTGAACGCGTACATAATGAACTTAATTTTGTGTTCAATTTTTTAAAAGGGCGTTCCATTTAAGGTTTGACTGAATTAGAGACCTTTTTACCAACATCAGTCAATGGGACATTGTTCATTTTCAATGGGGCCAAAAATTGTTTATTTGAAATGAAAACCCCTTAAAACCGTTTTTTTTTGTTTACTATTAATTTTTTTTTCGGGAAAAATTTTAAACATCTGATATTGTACTATTTACGGCTTTATTGCAAAGGATGTTCGTATCATCCGAAAGAAACTTCTTCCCTTTCGAATCGTAGGGGATATCGTTTACGTAAAGTAGGAACAGAATGGCCTAAAAACGATCCTTGAGGAACCCACATGCAACGGGGAAAAAGTCGGAAAAGGGGCAGTAATGTTCCATCATTCCAGTAAGGTATTTCAACTCTCTGAGATCGTTGTTTAAAGGAGAACATAACCAACGAAATACCAGAATTCCCAAAGAAGGAATTGGGAAAATGTCGATCAATGACGCAAAAGCTTTTGAGAATCAAAATAATCCAATGGTGCCTTTTTGATCCCAAAGATGAGGCGACATCTTTAAGAAAGAAAATATAGCTGTTTCGTTGATTTTGATTTTCTAAACCATGTTGGAATCAAAACGGTCGTGTTTAAGAAAGGTTCCCTTCAAGTAAAAAATCTCTAATATTTTGAAAAACTGATAGAAGAAAATCCATAATTTTGAATTTCATTTTGTTGCCTTTTTTTTTGGGGGGTTTAAATTTTGCTGTTTTTAAAAAATCTGAAAAGTTCCCGTATAAAGATGCATTAAATATGGAGTTAACGGGTATAATGGAAAGCACAAGTCTTTAAAAAGAATCCGGGAATTCATCTAAACGGGCGAATATTTATTTTTTTGTTTACGATTATTTTGAGAATTTCATAGGGAAAAAGTTTCGAAAGAAATTTGGGCTAAAATTTTGGGGGAACTGTCTGTTTTTAGGTTTTTTTGCCTAAACCCTTGTGGATCGGACTTTTAAAGTATTGGGTTTAAAAAGATTTGCCACTGTTGCCGGGTCGTTCAATTTATATCTTATATTTTAAAAAAACATTCTACGGGGTTTTTAGTTGATTTGGTATTTTTATTATATCCACATTGCTTTTTTTTATTTTTTATTCAAAATATCCTTTATCGTTTTCGATTTTAGCCTGCCTTATGACTTTTCGTAACAATGTTTTTTATTTTAAAATAGATAAGGAAATCTTGAGATACGTCATGACGTTTGAAAAAAGTAGAGAGATTTATTTTTAAGATGTTCTAATTTTTTTGATCCAAGTATTACTTTTTTGTGAAATTTTAATTTTTCTTTTAAAAGGAAAACATGGGTTAAAAAGAAAAGGCTTTGAGAAAAAAAAAATTATATTTTTTTTTGTGTCAATAGCGTTTAAAAAGCCTCCCATGATTCTTTTTAAAGTATTAAATAACTTTATTTAACTGAAGAAATGCTCCACATGCGTGTTTTATTTATTGTGTCAGTATTCATGTTATTTGTAATTGTAAGAATTTGTGATCGGGTCCTGTAACCCAGATTATTCTTTTATTTCATATTAGTTGTGGTTTTGTTTTTTATCTATTGTGTTTGTGATTTAAAGATTCCGGAGGACGTTCATTAATATCTAAATTAAAAAAATGAATTAAATTCAGAAACTCTCTTTTTTGTGGGGTTCCTGAAAATCAAAATTGAAATCTCCCATACAAAATGGATTTAAAAAAAGATTACTAATTTTTTTTCAATTTCTTAGATTTTCTACGAAATTGAAATAATCTACAGCTTGCTTTGTTGGGGGTCTGTAGATAAAGTAAGATAATTTTGAGCGTAGTAAATAAATTTGAGCCGGGAAAGATAATTTTGAGCAGTTGTCTGACAATTTGACATTGCGTCCTTTTCCGTCCCATTGTTAGTAAGATCACCACACGCTCACCATTCTTCGAATCATTTCCGTGTTTTTACCTTTTCTTTCCCCCCGAATCACCACAAAACCTGTTCCACAGTCTTTTTTTTCTTACATTGGTTAAATTTTTATCTAAACAAACTACTACCTATATTACACAAATTAAAACCTTGTCCACAATCCTAATCCCAAACAATTTTTTTTATGGGTTAATTGATCAAATTTATATGGCTTAATTTAAATGCCGTTTCATCCTCATCTCTTTCACTACTGTTCACTGATCTAACATCTTAAAAAATTATGGCCCCGAAAACAAGGAAAAAAATTGGAAAAAATTTTTGCTCCCGTGACGATGAATGAGCTGAACCAGAACCGGTGCCTACTTGATATGTCAACTGGGAAAAATTTTTTAAAGTTTTTTTTTCGCCGACCTTCAACTCCCTTTTAAATAATCCGATCTTCGGGCACGTCTTTTCTCCCGGGAATTCCGATGGATGCAAATCTTTTTAAATGCCTTTTTTCTCCTTTAGTCTTTTCCCTGGCGTTTCTATAACGAAATACACAATGTCATCCCTACATTGATAGTTCTCTTTAATTCCGAAAATGACGTCATTCAAATAGCGTATTATGCCGCCCAATTCTTCAACCCGAATAATCTTTCAAAGAAAACACGTTTCCCTTCGAACCTAAAAAAAGATGCTTCCCGCATTTGGCTTTCCCCATTTTAAGGATGCGAAATCTAGGGAAACAGTTCCCGCCTAGTTTTGAACCATTTCATTAATTGGCGGTGTTTCCAACCGTGGAACTGTAATGACATTCAATTTCCGCGTCAAGGCAAAAGGGGTTAGTGTTTTTAACCACTACTACAAAGGACTGGGAAAGGGTTTCGATTTTTTAACACCTTTTCTTCCATTCCCAAATCAAAGTTTGACTCGATTCTATACCTTGCGGGATTGGGTCTGCTTCGCAATGAACGGGTTTCCCCCGTTAATTCAAGCTCAATTTGGGATCCTTTCTTGGCCCTCCGTTAAAAAATTCAACAAATTTATAGAGTTCTTCCCTCGGGACAGTCATCTTGGGGTTTCGGGTCCTCTACGGGTTCTCTCTACCTTCACGAGCCCTTCTATTTACCCTTTCCTTTATCAAATGACCATTGTTTGTCATCCCTGTGACCACTGAGCCTTTCCCAGAGGGAAAGCTTTACGTCAGGCAATAACGCCTTGTGGAACGACAGCCTGGTAAGCCTCTTCTATCCCGATGACTATTGGACGAAAGGCCCATATGACGATCGCAGCCATTTCGATTTCACCCCCCGGCGTCAAATTCAACCCCGATTTGTTGCCGTTAGTATTCGCCGCCTTCTTGTTCCCATTTTTTTGTTGAGGACTTAAAGAGACTGATAAATGAAATTTTTGAATAAGTATTTTTCAATCATCAATATGGATTTGGGAAACCAACTATTTATTAATGGGAATAGAGCTTGAAGAAAGTTGAACTTTTACTTAACTGGACTGGCAAAATTTTTTTTTTTTCTTTATTGCAAAATTAAAAATGGCAAAAACTGGTTTTATGAGATTTCAGTTTCCGGAAGGGAAATTTTTTGAAGATTGTCCAATATCACAGATTGTGCAAAATAGCTGGGGTGAAAGGAGGAAGTTACACAGCTATTTCTACCCCCTGACGTTCAGAAAATGTTTATTCTGAAATTTTTCTGATTGTAATTGTATGACGGGTTTCTTGACATGTAAATTTGCATGGACAGATTGCAGGGCCCTGCAGGGAAAAAGGGAGAAAATTTTTAATGATTACTTGGTGGTAATGAACTAGTATTATATTTTAAAAGTTTGGTGGGAAATTTCCCATATTTCTTCAGTATTTGTCAAAAAAAAAGAAACACTTTTCAGTATTAATTTACCTTACAATTTTTGAAGAAATGATAAGAATGTTTATTCTAGGTTTTCATTCTAAATTAAATTTCTATTGCTGTGTGTTGATCAAATATGGATTTAAATTTTTTTTTTGAAAATAAGGTTGAGGAATGTACAACGGAATTGTTTTGTGTACATGGACATAACTTTTTGGGAAGATTGGGGATACTGTTCATTCCAAAAGAATAGTTATTTGTTCAAAGAATAAATTTGATTTTCACAAAAATATTTTTTTTAAAAAAAAAGCTGAGTGACAAATCCTCAGAATAGTTCTGAAACAATACTTCGTGTTGTGGTTGTTTTGCTTTTTTTATTGTTTTTGGGGTACGGAAGCCAAACAATTGTAACGTTCAAACATTATTTCTGGATTGTCTTTTTTGTGTTTTCTTAGGGCATGCAGATTTTTCCCTTTTCTTTATTAAATGTTTTTTTGTTTTTCGAAACATTGCACTTTTTTTTCTTTTCCTTGGGAAGGGGGTGGAAAAAAGAAAAACCTCGCCGTTTTGTCCCCCATTTCTATTGAGGTTTGTTACCAACCGGGAGGACAACTCCGCCGCCGCCCGCCTGGGAAAAGGGTACAAAAAACTATTGACAATAATTTTTAAAAATATTATATATATATATATATATATATATATATCAATTGTGAAAATAATGATCCACCAAAATTACATTCTTTTAAAAATAAATTGAAATTAAGAACCATTAAAAAACAATATTACTTCATTATTTTATCTGATGTGTATAGAGATTATTGATCTTGAAAATAATAAAAAAAACTTTAGATATTTTTTTTTGTTTGACAAAAATATTTTGATTGTTATATTTTTCCCGTTTTATAGAAAAAAGGATGAATTTATTTATTGGGGGCAATTGATATAAAAAAACCCCATATTTGTTCAGTGTGTAAATGATCATTGCTTTTTACAAACACACCTCACTTCACTTTTGCACAATTTGAAGAAAAAAAAACAATTGATATTGGGAAAAAAACAGCACAGTTTGTTTTAATATGTAAATTAACATTGTTTAATTTCATCCACTTCACTAAAGTCCTGATTATGAAAGAAAAGTTCAATTTTGTGGACCCACAAAAATAAATATTTTCAATTTTACCCAAATTTTTCAGGGGAGTTGAATAAAAAAACCCAAGGTTTCCCGATTTTTTTTTTGTTTTGACGAAACTATTTTAGATAAATTCATTTTCATTTTTTTTTTTGTTTTACAGAAAAAGTGATGAATTATTTTTGATAGCATTTGATATGCAATAAACTGTTTTGTTTTTTCCCTGGAGACAAAACAAACTGCGTTAAATACTGAACCTTCCAAGGTTAGCCCGGGCTGTGGTCTTTCGAGAACCGTGTCTATACCCTTTTTTCCCTGTGTGCGACTTTCAACATGGAAAAAACGCTTTAAAAACCGGCAAATATTCGGGTGTTGTAATCCATTCAATAAAAGGGGGTTTCATAAAAATAGAACTTTCTGATGGTAGTGTATATCAGAATTGGTAATCTCAAAAACATGCGATGGATGTAGAAACAAATGAAAAGATGTGATTCTTTCATGAAGATTCTCCAGATTCACCAGAAGATGCAGATAAAAACTTTTCATTGATGAGGTACATCCATGGAACTTTTTTAAAAAGTCTTGTTGTATAGATGAAACACCCATTAGAGTAAAAGATTTAAAGAATGTGTTAAAAACGATTTAATAAAATTGAAAAAGGTTTTTTAAAAAAAATGTTTCATTTTTCCAACGCCCCCCGCCCCGGGCCGTTGGGGTTGGATGAGAAAAATTTAAAACGTTAAAAAAAAATTTCGAAATTCATGAAGTGAAAAAAAAAACTAGACCGTTCTCCTTTCCTGAGATTAATAAAATTAAAAGTGAATTTCCTACCTCTGGATGGCACGAAAAATCAAAAAACTCGTTAAAGAGAGAAATATTTTCCCAACCGAAAAACCCGACAAGAATTTATCCGAAGAGACTGTCATAAACCAAGGGGAAAATTTTGTTCAGATGCTGTTAGTAAAATAATGCCCGGAAAAATATATTACGTTGGGGTTTTTAAAGAACAATTCAAGAACAGAAAGCCCATTATTGCAAATTTAAACGAAGTATTCGATTCAAACTTCATATCTTGATCTGAAAATTGGCCCAAAATTGCATCCTTCGGAAAAAATGCATTGTTTTGGTGTAAGTGAAACAGCACAGTTTGTGTTTGTGTTATTACCAGAACGTGCTTATGCTTGATGCCTGAATTTACCCAAAATTATTACAACACAGTGACTTAAATGTCTTCTTACAAAAAAATGTTGGGGTACATAAATGCAATCCACCCCAAAAATGTTGCTTTTTTGGCGAGTGCTCTGAATGTCCTGGGATTTCGAGATTAAAAAAATTTTTTAAGAAACAATGGAAGAAAAATTCATCAAAAAAATTTGTTCAAATAGTGGGCGAGAACTGACAGATCAAATTTAGAGACAATTATGAAGTCCCAAAAAAGATTTTATTGATTGTTTAATGGAAAATTTTTTGAATTGTTGACTCATTCATTCATTTTTTCTCAGCAAAATAAATACCTTCAAGATCGTAAAATATTGCTTCAACCTGGGGAATGCATAGCTTTGTCGATTTTTTTTGAAAAATTTCCCCTTTTTATCCCAAAATGAAGTGCAAAATTACATTGGGAAAATGCGCTTGGAACCCTTTTGTTTCTACTTAGATTACCTTGTTAAATGAAATGTTAATGACAAATTAATTATTGTTTCGAACTGCTTACTACAGACAGTTTCTATGAATCTTTTTTAGGGCACCCGGGTTCACTGAAAAAAGTTTAAAATTTCTCCATAGAATTGTATAGTTTTTGACGGATCTTCTGCCAAAAATAAAAACAAGAAAATTTTTTTAAAAGTTACATTTTATCGCGAGGAGTTAGCAATAAATGGGAATAATTTTTTGCATCATCTCATGGAAGAAATTTTGTAGTGGATTAGGGGAGTCTTAAAAAACTTGCTACTTTTGCAAGTCCCAGTACAAATGAATCACTACCCCGGAACTATTTCCTTTTGGGGAAAAGAAAACTTAAAAAAAATAAATTTGTTTTCACAACTGAAGAAAAGTAGAACAAGAAACAGGGGCCTGGAAGATTTTCGAGGCTGCCCAAATTAGGGACACATAAAATTTTATTGTTTTCTCCTCTGGAAAAGATTTTTCGCAAAGAGGGTTTTCAAATGAACATTCATCACAGCTCCACATCTTGAGATCTTCTAAATGATATTTTAACAGTAAGTAGCAATTTTGAATTCTTCCCTTTAAAATGTTCATACCATAAACCATAATAATATTATGGTTTTTAGACAACTTTACTTAAACCTCTCTGTAGAGTAAAAAATAGCTTATTCACCTTTTATTATGTTTTTCAGCCACATTCATATTTTTCGTTCAGCCACATTGATATGATTTCAAGTACTTTGATAATTGGAAGTAGCCCAGTACGGATTCAAATTTCCAAGTTGGGGAGACGCATGATGCTTAATAATTTTTAACTCCCGTCCCCTTCTCATTCCCAAAACTAAACTTTTTAGTTTTAATTTACAGTTTTTATTTAAGTAGAACATAAAATATATTTTTTTTAATTTTAAAAAAAATGAATTTTTTTTAATAAATATTAAAATATGCCATTTTAATTTTGAAACCTAAAAATATTTTTGCTTCTTCAAAATGTGTCAAAAAAATATTCATTTTCAAATGACATATGAACAAATTTTTTGCTTTGAAAAAGACTTAAATAATACAGTTTTGGTTTAGTAATACGCACAGCTATTTCACGATTCTTCCGAACTTCAAATTATATTTTTTTATTTAATAGGTAATTATTACAGACAAATGAAAAACTTGATGCAATGTATAGCCGAAGGCCTGCCATTACAATACCTACATTCTACCGCGTTCTAACCTTTCGAATTCTGGTATTCACCCCAAATGGTCTCTCCTTCGCATCAAAGCCGCGGAAAAGAGACCATAAGGTACGGCTGAGAAAAACCCTGAAGGGGAAAACCTGCCGTCAGAAGCCGAGTACATGCTAATCTATCCGGTTTTAAACTATTTATTTATTTGGCGCGGGCGTCAGGCATTCTCCTTCCAGTGTTTGGCCTCCTCCGCACCTGAAACAAACAGCACCGCAGAAAATCGTCCGCACCAACGCCTCTGCCCTAACATTTCCGTATCTACTTATACTTAACAATTGACTACAACTTATAACTTTTCAAATCATTATATAAGTAAAACAATTTTTTAATTTATTTTAATTATTTTAAGTTAATTTATTTATTTTTATTGACTTATTTATCTACTTATACTTAACAATTGACTACAACTTATAACTTTTCAAATCATTATATAAGTAAAACTACATTTGCTACGGTCTTCATTAGCAGTAATTTTATAAATTTTAAGAGGTACTTCAGGATCACAAAGTTTGAAAAAAATCTGAAACGGTCAGTGTTGACACCCTTGTTGATTTGATGTGGAATGACCCATTCACAATGCAACAACTTTTCAATAGTGAAAAAAAATTAAATAAAATTATGACCTCTAATCCTTGTGGTTAAATATTTTAACACACATTATAATGAGCATTAAAATGAATTACAATTTACACACCTTTACATAAAATGTTTTACAATTTTAAAATCTCATATTGTTATCTGTACGCGTTTTACGACTGGTCTGGTAATTTCCAAAATTTGATATTGACATTTAATAAACTCGAACTATATTACTGAATATACCTGGAGAAGCTAATTAGCTTACAAATGAACTTCGTTAGCTTTGCTAATTTCGATGACAACCAAGAACCGAGTTCATAGGAAAGTTGTGCGACTCACGACCCTTATCCCGCGAAGAAACCGTTGGTCGCGGCGAGCGCCGAAGACTGCGACGTCAAGGTCTCACTTCCGTAGGTTGTAACCAAAGGGAGCTTCCACGATGTCGCCTGCCTCCTTCGTAGAGACGCGGTGTAAAGATTTCCAGTCTCTGAAGGCTAAATGTACCGAAAAATACTTATAGGAAAAATCAATAGATCGCAGCACTATCACAGGGAATTTACTTGACCGATAACGTCTGAACAAATTGTCCGATTTTCGATCTGTAAACGGCATTGGACTCCTTTCTAAAATAGAATTTACGCTACGAAGCCGTTTTTCAAAACCATTTCCAAAAAAGTTTTTTTAATTTTTCTCAGAGTTCCGGGAAGAAATTAAAAATGTGGCTATAGCGCGATGACGACGTGCTTCCTGAATCCAACGCCGTGTCAAATATGCAAATTTGATGAAGAGTAGCGGCGTAAAGTGAAATTTGGAAAACGCCTCCCCCCCCTCTCGCTCCACATCGCCGTTGCGTCACCCGACCCTTGTGGGCCCACCCTCGTCGCGGCCGAACGGCCAAACCCGGTATTCGCGGCACGAGAGAGACCAACGTTCAGGCAGGCAAGCCGGGAAGTCGGTTTATGCTTTCGTCCCTTTCAATCTCAATATATTTTTCTCCACATCAAACTAGTGATGCTGTAACACAACCAAACGGTCTCGTATCATCTGCAATAGTCGTATAAAACCATGTATCTTGTTCACATATTTCCGTCTTCCTTCGAATACCATCAAAAATTATGTGAGGCATTACTAAAGACATTGATTCCGATTTGAAAACTGATTTCAAAAAGAAAATGGAACTAATTGTGTAGATATCACCAATATTCCATGTCATAACATCTTATTTTAAATACATTTTACTTCTAAGATCTTCCGTTATCATTTCACTACCAGAAAGAATGAGCCAAGATTACGCACGAGCTCTTTTAATCTGCGACTAGATTTTTGATCTCAAAACGGCGTTTGTCTCTGATAGATTTCACCTGATGAATCTGTTTTCCAAGTAAAATCGCCGAAGCTAATTTTAAATCTGTTTTCGTACATTCGGACAAATTTGAAGAAGTGGTAAAATAGCGTGCAGGCGAGATCCATCCTGAATCCAACGCTGTAACGAACATTGAAACGAAGCAGACCGGCAGGCAAGACAAGCAGACCGGCGTGAGGTGCCGTAAGAGGATTAAAGAAGCAGACGAGGACGCGAGGCGCCGTGGAGGAAGAGGGAAGGAGACAGAAGTGGCGACGCGCCTAGGAATGCCAGATGAAGACTTGAGGTGGAACGGCACGCGCCGCAGCCGAGAGCAGCTGGCAGCTGCATGGTCCTTCGAACGCTGGCGCACAACCTGCCGGCGTGCGTCGCCGTCCTCGAGGTCGACTTCGAGGCGCGTAGCGGGGAGCGGCGAAGGTAACGGCTGAACAGCGCAAAAGCACTGAAATATAGGTCAACGCAAGCGACCGGGGAGAACTTTAAAGGAACGTTGATAGGGATAAATAAAATAGTGCACGGAGCTAGCAGAGAAACTAAAATTTCTGCCATTTAAGTAATTTTTCAATAGAATTTTTATAAAGTGTGTTTGGTTCATGTTATTTACTGTGACGATAAATTATTTGAGTGTATTATGTAATTGTTCAGAGTTGATGTTAAATTTGTTTTGAGACTAAATGTCGCAAATCTGAACCCGGCGTCACTGGCAGGTTGAACAGAAATTAGAGTAATTTCAGATGTAAACTGATCGACGGAATCCCCAGGTTAATATATGAAAGAAATTAATGAAGGTTTCATGCATTGAAAGAGAATGGTACCACTGGTTCTTGTTTTCTATGTATTTTTTATGTGTGTTCAGTGTAAGCATTTAAAAGGATTTAAGAATATTAAACCCAGATTAGTTGTTATATGTACTTGTTTGGTTCTCTCGACACCCAAAAGATCCCACTGTCCTGAGGTGTCACAAAGCTCGCAAGAGCATGATATCTGCAATTCCGATAGCGTTAGAATTGCTGGGCGTGGATGTTCGTCAGAATATACATATTTGAAAAACCTCTTCTGCATTAAGCAATATCTTTTACTTTCTCGCTACCGCGTGCTTTGAATTTGAAACCGACATTTTAATTTTGGGGGTATTTTACATGAAGCCCCTGGGACATTTTCAAAATTTAAAAAAATGCTCCATCTTTTTTTATAAAATTTTACTATTGGATAGTGTGAAGGTTATTTAAAGGAAAGGTGGAGATTTCATGTGAATGGAAAATATTAATATTTCGAAAATTGTAAATATTCAAAATTATTTCGATATCTTCCTAAAACTACAATTATGAAGGTATACATTTTTTCCTGAATGAAATGTGGTTCTTAAAGATAGATTTTGAAATAAGGTCAAGACCAATTTTTCGAAAATTTGAGTACTTTTCGCTTAATTTTGCGTAAAAGTGCGGGTGGGCGAGAAAGTACATGATATAATAACTACTAGTTTTCTTCTTTATATATCTGCACAGTAGCATTCGACTCATTCTAATCATTTCAGCAGGTACCCTTACGCTACATCTACCACGTCCGATTGCCATGGCGGCTCTTTGTATTCTAACGAAGCTTTCATCAATTCACCTCTTGTAATTCCTAACTACATTTCCTGAAATTAAAATTATTACTGTCAAAAACATTGGGGTTAACAGTGACACTGGCACAACGTTCCCCTTTAAACCTGTTGGAACTTGCCCCGAGACACACTAATATTGAATTTCCGTTTTTATTTTAGATTATTTAGTCACTAATGTATACCAAAAAACATCAAATTATATCTGGAGTTGCAATTTTTCAATGATAATGAGTACTTGAACATACCCTAGATTTATTTCTGCTAAGGATGAAACAATCCGATAGATGTGTAAAACACAAAACGTTCGCAAATAAGAAAATCAAGCAACGGTTCCAGCAGCAAAACAGAGCACACTGAGGCAAAGGTTTGAAACATGGATGTCAACTATCATCAGCTATGCTGTATTGCATCGGTCAGTGAACTAGCCCCGGTCTCCCCTACGAATAACATAATATTGTAGTAGACATTTGGTGTGGAGGGGGGACATTGCCCATTCTGCGCCTCTAACCAAGCGCTATTCACACTAACTAGACAAACAGAAGAAATTAATGTGAGAAACTCGTAACAAGTGAAAGGAAGATTATACATTTTCGATCCTTCACCAATTATTCCCAACGAGCGCTGTTATATGACAAAGTAACAAACTATGTAAATATTTATTGGAGAACACTATATCATGCTCATTGTCAACGAAAAATGTAGTGTTTTTTTATCCTGCTTTTCTTTACAAATCTTCATCACTGTATTTACTTGCCAATTCAGTGTATCGGCTGTTCGCTGAACTACTTTGAAAGGGGTACAAAAGACTCACCATTGTTCTCTCTCTTTCAAAGAAACCATCAACATTTACATAATTTTCAAAAGATTATCATTTCAGAAGAACGCCTCAATCGGATTTCCTTTTTACTTTCTCGTATAAGTACGTCTCGTATACGAAGTAATATACGTAGTATTGAGAAATTTATGTAATACTGCGGCAAAATAGCGTTTTTTCCACAAAACATTCTTATTGTGGGGCCTGACAGTAAAAATATGTGAATACTGTTCTGTATGTAGTAAATTTACTATAATCCGTTACGCAGTCAGATTTTAGAAACCGTCTGTCTGTTCCTCAGTCCACCTGTGACCACCACTAGTGAGCGATCGGAAATGGTGGCGATGTCTCAAGCACGAAATATATGCCGATTTTCATGTAGTATTGTTTTTGTTCTAACCAGAGATATACAAAGAGAATTCAGTGGCGAAAATAGTGAAGTAGACAATTGCTAATGAAAGTGGAGTAAATTTATTTGACCTGAATTTTTGATGCGCAGTTCGTTACAAAACTGTATAGCGAAAGGGACAATGTAGATGTCCAGGTGAAGGGAAAAAATTGTAAATATTAAAATGAGGGATTTTTGATGGGAGTACTTTATTACGTGAGTGTTTATGTTTTGTGGCGTATTATGTGACTGATTGTGGGTAGTGGCATTTATTTTGTATTGAGGGCCCATAATGAGAATAGGGAGAAGTTTCGACGGTTGTCGCCATCACAGAATTTAATAGTGGATGGTACTGTGGGTGATATATTGAGCTTTGTTTTATACTGGTGTGTTTAGTGGATCTTTCTGTTTGAGCAGATGCCAATTATTATTGTTTTTATTTACTTATTTACTGTTTTATTACTAATTTACTGTTTTATTCACTTATTTTAATGTTGTATACGATTGAAGGTTTACTTGACGTCAAGTGTGTGTCTTAATGGTGAGTATTGTTCAGGGAGTGAGTGTTATTTTGTGTGACATTATTTAACAGGAGGAGTTGAACGGGTAAATGTATGGTGATTTTTCATTTGTGGAGTGAACTATTACACTGTTTTTTTTATATATTTTCTATTTAGTGATCCAAAACCTGGGCTTCCCCCTTACAAAGATCCCTGCCCTTAAAGTGTCGTAAAAAAGTTTGTTTTCGACATGTAACCGCGCCGCTAGAGTGTTTATTAAGCCTTAAATTTACTCATAGCATGCCAGATCGATAAGTACAGAATTG
This sequence comes from Teleogryllus oceanicus, assembly GCA_964035755.1. Classification (NCBI taxonomy): domain Eukaryota; kingdom Metazoa; phylum Arthropoda; class Insecta; order Orthoptera; family Gryllidae; genus Teleogryllus; species Teleogryllus oceanicus. Next base: position 23,842 of record CAXIVR010001812.1, read on the forward strand.
CTTCCTGTACAGTATAAGACCTGTTAAGCTACACAGACTCGCAAAATGCAGCCCGCCTATTATTATCCGAATATACCTAAGACCGCAAGAAGTGCCATCACTTGCAGTCATAGAGCAGCACTCAAGCAGAGACGGCACCAGCCAATCATATTTCTAAACTTATAACATTATTATTTACATTTACTTATAACATTATTTTATTTGCAAAATTTGTATTAATTTCTTAAAATAGATCTTTCTTTAAAGAGAAAATACAAGAGATAATTTACTTTCATATATATTAATTAATTTGCCATCATTTACGAAATCTATGTTCATCTCTTTATTGTATTCATATCTCATCTATGAATTTCCGGAAATCTGTGCGTGAACTCAGCCTGGCAGAAGATTGTGACGCTCGTGCACTACTTGCCCAGACTCGGTAGACAGAGGATCTCAGTCATGCTGGTTGTTGCATTTGTATAATGCATTTTACTTCAATTCTGTTACAATGTAACTGAGTATCAATTACAGCAGCTATGATTTGTCGTAACTGTATAACCATGTACATTATTGAATAATGCATATGTTGATTTGTTTTCTCTCGCATCGAGTCTAAAAGTGTTTCAACGTAAGTAAAGACTCGATATGAAGTTGAAACAAAAGATTTAGGATACAGTGACCACGATGCACACATTCTTACCATTATAAGAAATGCAATCACTAACACAATAAATAATACACGTATGACTAGATTGTTTACTAAAAGTAACGAACGACAAATATAATTCTTTTTTCAACTCTTTCATTTCATTTTAACACTTGCTTTCCTCATCAAAAACGAAAATTAAATATTTCACGGAAAAGCAATTCTTGGATAACACAAGAGATTAGGACATCTTGTAAAAACAAGCGAATTCTTTCTTTCATTTCTAAACGTCATGACGTATCTCAAGATTTCCTTATCTACTTCAAAAAATACAAAACATTGTTACGAAAAGTCATAAGGCAGGCTAAAATCATAAAAAACGATCAGGATATTTTGAATTCAAATAATAAAACAAAAGCAATGTGGAATATAATAAACAATACTACCAAATCAACTAGAAAACCCGTAGAGAATGTTGTTTTAAAATATAACGATATAAATGTGAACGATCCGGCAACAGTGGCTAATCTCTTTAACGAATACTTTTCGAGAATTGCTGCCGATCTTACTAAGGGTCTTCAGGCCAAAATTCAAAAACAGACAGTTCACCCAAAATTTTAGACACAAGTTCGTTTCGAAACTTCTTCCTATGAAATTCTCAAAATAATCGGTAAACTAAAATAAATATTCGTCCGGTTTAGTTGAATTCGGTTTCCCTTGTTAAAGACTTGTGCGTATGCCATTATACACCGTTAACTCACATATTTAATGCATCTTTATGCACTGGAAGTTTCAGATTTTTTCAAAACAGCTAAAATTAAGCCGCTTTTCAAAAAAAGGCAACAAAATTGAAATTCAAAATTATCGGCCCATTTCTCTTTTATCATTTTTTTTTCAAAAATATTAGAAAACTTTTTACGTACGAAGGGAAACCTTTCTCCCTAAACACGATGCGCTTTCAGATTGCCAACATGAGAGTTAGAAAATCAAAAATCAACGGAAACAGCTATATTTTCTTTTCTTAAAGATGTCGCCTCATCATTGGATCAAAACGAGGCACCTATTGGATTATTATTAGATCTCTAAAAAGCTTTTGACGTCATTGATCATGACATTTCTTCAAATTACCTTCATATGGAATTCGTGTATTTCTAGATTGGGTTATTTCGACTTAAACAACGATCTCAGAGAGTTGAAATACCTTACTGGAATGATGGAACATTACGGCCCCTTTTCCGACTCTTTGCCCGTTGTTGGGAGTTCCTCAGGGACGTTTTTAGCCATTCTGTTCTACTTTACGTAAACGATATGCCCTCGACGATTCGAAAGAAAGAACGGTTCTCTTTGCGGATGATACGAACATCCTTTGGAATAAAGAAACAGTAAATAGTACAATATCAGATGTTTCAAATTTGGGTTTCCCGAAATAACAAATTAATAGTAAACGAAAAGAAAACGGTTTTAATGCAGTTTTCCATTTCAAATAAACAATTCTGTGCTCCATTGAAAATGAATATGTATTATTGACTGATGTTAAGGCAAAATTTTTAGGTCTCTAATTCAGTCAAACCTTAAATGGAACGCCCATTTAAATGAATTGAACACAAAATTAAGTTCATTATGCTACGCGTTCAGAATTCTTCAAATTAGTCAGCCTTCATACTGCTCGTTGTGTATACTTCGCGAATGTTCATTCCCGCCTGAGATATGGCATAATATTCGGGGAAATACATCTTTAGCTCCCAGATTTTTAGATTACAAAAAAGAATTGTACGAATAAAAACAAATCCCACCCACGTGATTCATGTAAGCCTCTCTTCATTAATCTGGGAATTCTACCATTACCGTGTCTTTTTTTACGAATCAGTGGTTTTGAAAAAAATTACTTGCTCAAGGGCGGGAATATATTTTCTGAAAATGCCGGTCTATTACTATAATCCCTGACGAAAATCATTTTCATCAGGTGACAGTATAAAAGCTCATTAAAAAAAATTCACATACAAACATGTACATTATTTTACAACACTTTGCCAGATGACATTAAACGATTCAATTCAATAGAAAGTTTAAATCCCAAGTGAAATCGTTTCTGCTGCATAACTGTTTCTATACAATTAGAGATTATACTGAGCATCACAAGAAAAGTAAATTAAATTTTTAAAACAAGATCATAATGCATTATTTACCTTTTGGGACTGTATAAATAAGTATAAACAACCTGTAACAACTATTGAAATTACGCTTCCGGTCAATGACCCCATCTCGATCAGGTTTTTCATGCATTTTCCCCTGATCCATTGAGCAAATGCTGACATGGCCCTTGTTTTGCTTCTGGACATAAATGTAACTTCTTTTTCTATGCACGTCTTCTAAATTCAGTGGGAAAACAATTATTCAAATTATCGTTTCCATGTTGTGCGGCAAGAAGTAATAAGAGCCAAAATTTATTGCTTATTTATCGTTGAAAATATATATTACATGGGAGTTTTTTTTTTTTTTCTCCCATTCAAAATTCAAAATTTAAGTAGTATATGACTTATTGTAGGGATAAAGGGGAATTTTGAAAATGTGCACACAATCACTTTTCCATAGCACGTCATACGCAGTTTTTAACTGTTTTTGACGTAAAATAAATAAAAGACACTCAAAATTCAACATGGCGGAGTTTCAGCATTGCAAATCTCATCAAATGAAACGCAAAGTGCCGAGGACTTTTTTCCCAATGCACGTAGTGTCCTTCAAAACCTGCAGATTTGCTGAAATGATTTATTAATTTGCTTTATGGCTTATAAATCGTAACATGCGTATGGTAAAATAATTTAATATGATATTGTAATTTTTATTATTAATTAATTTTAAAATTAAATATATATTTAATTAAACAAATAAATTATAAAGGTAAAAACATTTTAATTTTCAGAATAAACAAAATCTTATTGAAACTGAAGAACAAATGAAATAGTAGAATGTTATTGTATTATAAAACTAGCAAATATGGTATGGAGGATTTATAGAATAAAGATGTAATGCAAGACTCAAAATAATTTTAATTTTCAACATACACAAGTAGTGAAATAAAACTATTCTTTACTGAACTAGAAATATTTGTATCTTAACATTTTATAAATATAACATCAACTCATAACCACTATCAACAACATATCAAAGAAATGAACAAATTTTGGGAAATTTAATGAAAATTGAATAAATTAGATATATTTTATTGTTTGTTAGTTGTAACTTTTCAAAATTTATTATTATAGAATGATCCATTAAATTTAAAGATACGTAAGTTTTAAAATTTCTTCCATACGTTGGACGATTTTAAAAAAAGAAAATATAAAGAAAGTTTAAAATTTAAAACCGTCTTTAAATTTAATGAGATCTTTTTCATAATAATAAAAAATTCGGGAAATTTTGGGAATGTATTTGGAAATTCATTAGGAATAAATTAAATATAAATTAATCAACCCCTTTTTAAAGTATTTAAGATATGTGAATGACAAATTTTGTATCACTACCCAAGATAAAATGCATTAGACTTCTCCAACTTATAATAAACTATCAAGTTTAGCATGAAATTGAGATGAATAAGAGTTTTAACTATTTGGATCTAACCATCACAAGAACTGACCAAAAGCTTTCTTTAAACCCTGGTATCGAAAGCACCAACTTCTGGAGTAAGTAGCTTATATCTTCCCTTCCAGAATCTAAAAAAATGCTATTATTTATAACCTAGTGGATGACAATTCTTATGGCAGAAAATTAACATTATGGGTTACCAAACACAGAATCGCCCATAACACGCAATGGATTGGGGAAAATATTCATATTCTTGCAACAGAAAATAACTGTCACGAAAGATTACTTGCAGGGAGCTCTGTATACATTTAGAGCAAATGGATCTTTGAACATCCAGACACCGACCATTACATGATATCTATAAATCCTGTTCAAGTAATATTTGTTTGGACATGATAGCCCCTTTGTTCCTATATTATAATCAATATACTCTTTCTGTAACAATTTAGCCATAATTGTTGAATCTCTTTCAAATCCTATTATGTCCTGCTTTGGTTATGACTGAGTTATAACATCATTGGCATTTATAGTATTGTAGCGTCATGCAAAACGCAATTGTACGAACGGCCGGGGTGGCATAGGCGACAAGGCACACGCGGCAGCCTTTGTTACGAGCGGATGTGACGTCGGCGGGAAAACCTGGGGGCAGCGTGGTGGGGAGAAGGGGAGCGTCAGCCCTGGCGAGCGGCGGAACGCTCTCTTTGGTTACTGGACGCGGTAAGACAGATCGGACTGTCTGGGTGGGGGGGCCGCGGCTGGGGAAGAGCCGGCAATTTTGTTGCCGTACAGAGGGCTGACCGAGTTGAGTCGTAGGTGGGTTGCGGCCTTCACGCCATCTAATGTTTGAGGGTTAGTGCGAGTGGTGTGGTGGCGTAACGGAAAATTACTCCGTGTGGGATATTAGTAATTACGTTATTTTGTAATAGGTGGTGGTCTGTTAATAAACCTCTAATTACTAAACCCACACTCGTCTGTTTATTATTGCAAATGCATGACGCCACAGTATGTATATATTCCTTGAACCGACTTCAACCCCTACACTAAATGTTCCCAAAATCCATTAGTTGTAAGACGGGGCAGTATAATTATATTGCTAATGTTGCACTTAAACACCTAATTTGGGTGACCGTGAATATGTTATATGTTGAAAGAAAGTGACATCCATATCACTATTTTATATCATCATTCTCAGGGAAATTCTCTGGAAGCAGGATCTTTCGGGTTTAGAAAGATCTGAACTCTTGACACAATGAATTAGGTAAAATTCTGGGAAAATGAGCATATATTCAGTGAAAAAATTACACAGAGGCACAAATATACAATAAAGTATGCACTTTGTAGATAATCACTGAAAACAGAAAACAAAAAAAACAAAAAAGAACAACCACAAAATGTATAGGCGTCACCTCCACTGCCTGAACACTTCAATATTACAATTATTTTGCTTCTACCTCTTTTTGAATTATTTTCGTGTACCTGCTTCAACTTTTGCTATTCTTAAGGGTTTTCCTGCTCGGCTTTTTTAAAAGATTCTCTACAATTATTCTACCATGACTGTTCCAGGGGTCAGCCTTAAACTGCCCTTACTACAATGCTGTGAACTCAAACAAAAGAACAAACGTGACACACACGTTACTTAAATTGGACCCTTTACAAATTATAACAACTAAATATCCCCTGACATAATACAAAAGACTTTCAAATAAGATCACTTTTACTCTATAGGAAAAAACATAATTCACTCTAGGAAAATTGTACAAGGTATGGCATTCGAACGAATTTACTAGTGCGTACAGCGAATGAAATCTAAACTGCCGCTCATACGTTCGGAATATTTCTCCCAGTTTCTTATTTGGGAAATTTCACCTTTTTAGGACGCTTCGCTTGGTATTTTAAAGCTACAGATTTCCCAACAGATTGCCGCATAGAAGTTGCCAGTTCTTTTCCTCGACATATCCTTCCGCTCGCCATCAGTTAACCTTGGGGTTTTCGGTCGCTCGCAGTCCTCGCCGCGCCCTTGGCTGGTTCGATGTTCCTGTTATACCACTTCCTTCTCCCGATCTCAGGATTCCGCCACTCGTCCCAAAATTTCCCGACCCTTCTCTCGATCTCTGGCCGTATCATCCACGATTTGGTCCAAGTCCTTTTCGCCTACGCTTGGCCCTTTACTGGAGTCGTCCTTCTTCTGCGTGCCGCGTACCCGTTGCTCGCGCTTCCAGCTTTGAATAACTAACGTTATTGAATTGGGTACTTCAGCACTCGCCGACATACCACTTTGAGCGTGAGTGGTCGTGGCTACAAAGTTAAATGCTGGATTTCGTTAGAGTCCTTCTGCGTGAATTTTTTTAGTTGAAACTATTTCAGATTCAAGCAATCACATCGCTTGCTTTCTCGCGTAATGTTAGTGCTAACACTGTACATTCCCCTTCACTTCTGAATTCTATCACACTTATTAACGCGTTTCTCAAATCAATTTTAACTAAGCAAGTTAAAATATCTCTTGCTCTAACCAGTGACTATGCCGAAGAATTAGTTTGGGGTCGCCGTCGCTGTCGAAATCGAAAGAGTTCTCCGAAGCGCGCGGTATTTTATGACTCCGCCTGGGGAAATTTCTGGGGGTGAATTTTTCCCTCCTTCGTGCCTCTCAAGAAAAATGTTATCCGTATCTTCGGACATCAGGCGAAAAACTGCGGGTAGATGTCGCTTTCTCGGACCCTCGCTCCACCGCGAACCCCATTTCTCTGTGTTCTGGGCTTTTCTCGTGGCTTATGGTGGTGTTACGGGTTTGTATAATCCTGGACGTCACTATATATATATATATATATATATATATATATATATATATACCATAATTTCGATAGTAGAGCTCATTAAAGAAATCTTGAAATTCATCTGCTGTTCTCTTCCCAATATCGGTCGGGAAAACGAGCTACAAATTCGTCGAAAGTGGCTGAATACGGGCTCAACGTTTGCCATGCCGCGTTTCCTTCCCTAACGATGCAAAGCATTGTTTTATGGCCTTCTCGGACATTCGATAAGATGAAGAAAGTTTGCAACGCCATCACAAACGCGTTCGGGGTTTTTGTTTGGATGTCCGCGAATTTTAAAGAATGAGGAATATTAATATTTCCCCTGCAGGGCCGCCTCCTTCCACCTTTCGCCTCAGCTTCCCCTTTAACTTCTTAATTTCCTGTTTCACTTCTTTCAACTTTCGTGGTTTTTCTTCTAACTCCCACATCGCCCTTTCACGAACTTCCAGAACGGCTACAAACTTGGTCCCAAATTTTACTCCGGGTCCCCGTTCTGCCTCTCCCAAACCCGTCGATAAGGAATCTATTCGGCTCCCTACTTCGCGTGTCGTTCTTCTACGAGATTCTTACATTCCGCGACCTGCGTCGCACTTCCGCCCAAGCTCGTCGCATTTATTCCCGACCTGCGCCATTATGGATTTTTGAATTTGTTCGAAACTTATCATCGACGCTTTTTGTTTGGTCGTCGATCTTTCTATTTAAACTGCTTCCATTGTTCCTGGCTATTCCGGGCTGCTTCTCGATTTTCCCATTAATCTGTCGTCCCCGATTTTCAACGTGACGGGCTATTGTCTGCGTGAAATTTCCTGACAGCGCCCGCATTAGCGTAAGCATAGGTTCATCTTGTCCCGTTCCTCGCGTTGCTAGTTCTGGCGATGCTCCCCAGATTCCGTGCGATCCGCGGTTGGACTTATCGTTTCTTCATCGTTGCCTATCTCTAAATTCTCTTTAAACCCCCTAACAACTCGTTCCCCTTTCCCCCTTCGCTGCCTTCCTGACTCCCAATCCATTTGCCTCCTATATTCCGATTCTCTGCCATTTTGTTTTGCAATTACTACTTGTATCGCGCGGTAATACCTTCACTCTCCAAAATACAACAAAACGCACACACAATACAATACAATACAATCAATACACTTCACAATTCAAATATCACTTTGCTGAAAAGAATGGCATACAAAACACTTCAATCAACACTCACTTCCTGAAATCTGTGTCTGGGATCACTTTGCTTATTCGATCTGTGATCGATCCGCCCACGTTGGGCGCCAATCTATCTAACGCCCACTTCGGTGGACGCCTTGTAGAATGCTCTTTCCCAGCTTTGAAGAATCTCAGCGGGCAGGATCTTTTTGGATATGAAAAAGTAGCACACCCAGACACAAAATTAGATGAACAATGATATTCTGAAATATGGCGCAAGAGACTCTTTACACTTGACACTCCAAGTTGAAAATCAAATCAAAAGAATTTACAACACAAAAAATCTTTACTTAATGATTTGCTCTTTATATTGTGACTAATTAACTCCTAGCACCCGTGCACGGATTTTCTAAATTATTAAATCAAGTGAAATTGAACTTTCCCACACTCCTGGGATTGATTACCATTACACGTTATCTGGGATCTTATCGCTATTTTACATTCACAATTTTCCTCGTTAATAATTTTACACACAATATAATGGGAAAATTCTAATCAAATATTTACACAATTTCTAAACTGAACAATTGGGAAAGCATTACCGTCGTAAGGTTTTAGTTCGCCGTGAATCAAATCTAGGGGATCTTGTAAGTTAAATTTTTTTCTTTCGCTATTTTAAAC
>CAXIVR010001813.1:0-19849 GCA_964035755.1 Teleogryllus oceanicus
CTTGATACGAAATAAAGTTTCCAAATACCCCAGAAATTATCTGATCGTCATTCATTAAAGGCTAAACCCAAAACAGTGTTTTAATAATTAAAACGAGTGGTTCTATAACAGCATATACTTTCTCGCATTATTGCAATTTTTTTAAATTTTTTAAAATTTGAGATTAACAAAAATTTTATTTATTTTTTTTTTTTTTTTCGTCAAAAAGAGTTAAAACATTGACGTGTAGGGGGAAAAGTGAATTTTTAGGGAAAATGGAAGGGCATCATTTTATAAGAGTTCCAGAAAAAAAATAGATTTGAAAAAAAAATTAAATTTGTTTCCCCAAACAAAATACGAAAACATATTTTTAAGTGTCACGCCCAATTTAAGGATCTAATTTTTAGAACAAATTTTGAAAAAGGCCCTCAATCGTAAATTTGAAACAAAAGTTATTGTTATCTAATATAGGAAGTGGTGGGATTGGGATAATTAGAGATAATCGGGGGACTCTATCTTTACCAGGAAAATTTTTTTCTCAAAAAATTTGGCCCAAAAGCAAAACAACGTTCCGTGACTAAAATTTTTTCCATCATCAAAAGTTCCTGAAATAAGGCAAAATAAGATAAAATAATGACATTCATCCAAACGAATGAATTTACCATTATGCTTTATTATTTTTCTCCTGTTTTAATATCTTCTTCTTTTCCCAATCCCCATTGGTTTTTTGTTTCCCAAATTCAAGACACTATAAATTCCCTTTTTTGTTTAAAAGTTCACACCCAAGGAGTTGTTTTGAACTTATATCAATCATTACACGGTTAATTCACAAAAATTAATTTTATTCTTATTAATCTTTCATTTATAGATTTCAATTTTTTGAATTGTTATTCATCGTTTCTTCACTAAAAAGGGTTTTTCCCTTTTTCTCTCTCCTTTTCTACTCCATGTGTTGTTACCCCTAACCCCCTATTGATCTTTTTCTTTTCCTTTAAAAAAACACCAATTCCAATTTTGTTTTAAAAGTCTTCAAAATTTCCTCAATTTTCCTTGAAAGGCCTGCCCCTTTCCACGTGAGAAAAAAATCCTTTTAAGCCATGGTCGCTGACCATTTGTATTTGATTTTGATTTGAAAATTTTGGGTTTTTTTTCATTTATTAAAAATGCTTTATTTAAGGCTTTTTATTTGTGTGTGATTTATTATTATGTTTATATGATCCTGTATTTTACAGATAATGAAATTTTTTTAGTGGGATCACAGTAGGTCACAGGACCAATTAACCCCTACCAGAATATGGAATTTATATCCCATTTTCCCCTCCCCGTAAAAAGGCTTTCACTACAGATTAAATGAAGCCCCCCCTTTTAGAAGAAGAAAAAAAGAAAGAAAAAAAAAAGAGAAAAAGAAAAGGCGATAAAAATATTCCCTGGCCTTTCCAAACTAAAATTTTGGGTCAAACAAAAAGAAATTAAGAGAGCTGAAAAGATGAACGAAATGTTTTTGAGTAACTGAAAAGACACAATAGAAGGGGACCCACGATACACTAGTTTGAATCGGGGGTGGGGAGGGGGTAGGAAATGGATGTAAAAGGGGTGGAGAGGATAAGGTTTGTAAGGGGTAGTATGACGTTGTGAGACACCCTTCGCCGAATCTCCGCAAACGCAGCATGGGTGACCCTGCCGGTAAGCGGGCTACCTCTAGCAATGCTACTCTGTCATCCTCTCAGCTTTCGAAAAGAAACCCACCAGCCGTCACGAATAATGCTACTTAAGGCGGTATCCCTAAAAGAGGTAAGATTTATAATTTTAGTAATATTTAGTCTCAAAAAAACCAGTTTGTAGAATTATCAAACTTTCTCTACTAAATATTTTTTTTGAATATTTTCCTGGATACACATACTTTTGTTTTTCCAACGTCGTCTTTTTTACTACCAAGGCCTCTTGTCCTTCTCTTAAAAATGATTCCATAAAAATTGAAAAAGTGTAACTGTAATTATTCATCATAATTGTAACTCTATTTGTTCAGAAACATACCAATAGGGGTAACAGAAATATGCGCAGCTACTGGGAGAAGCACCACGAGCTGAACCCTTTTAAGGTCAGAGCCACAACAACAAACTACCTTTCAGCACGCCCAGCGCCTACTGCACAAGGAGATAAAAAAAACTTGGTGCCATTGGGGGCTTCGCCATGTCATTTGGGAAATGGTGTCCCACACTTCCCCCCCATACCTGAACGGTTTACGGTTGAATGGGTTTTTCTCAAAAATGGGGAAACAAAGGCGAAAACCCGAGAGTAAATTTTTAAAATTTTTTGTTGTGAGAAATTTAATCATCTTTTTTAATTTTTAAAGGAACTATGTACTTTTCATCAGCAGGGATAGATAATAAAAAGGGAATTCAATAATATATCATTTGTTATTGTTTTGATAGAAATTCTAGTATAAAAGTAGGTTGTGATTTTAAATTAAACGGACATTATTTCCCCCCGGCCCCGAACGTCGTTTTTGGGGAAGATTTACTGGCGCCCCCGTCCGAAAAGGGCTGACACCCGGAAGACTACCTTTCCCCCCAAAAAAAGGGGAAAATGTCCCAAATCACATGTAAAAAAGGGGATTTTATACTAAAATTTCAAAAAAAATATAAATATTTAACCCAATAAACATTTTGGATTTCTTTCATGATCATCATTGTGGGAAAAAAATATGTCTTTCCCAAAAAAAGTCAAAGATAAAACCCAAAAACTAAAATTTTACGAACAATGTCTATACATAATATTTATCCATGATTCGATTGTTGGGGAAATTACATTTAAATTCGAAACCGTTTAAAAGTAGGGGTCCCTTTGGTGGGACACCCCAAATAAAATGTCATTTTTAAAAAAAAGGGCGCTTAACCCTTTTTTGTAAGGTGCCCTCAATTAGGGTATAAGATTTTTTAAACATCTGAATTTATTAAAAAGTTTTTTTAAAATAATTCTAGTTTTGTTTTAAAAATTTTAAAATTTTTTTTCTATAAATATCATCAAAGAGTCGCATTTTTTTATGTTTCATTGTATTAAAGGGGTTAAAAAAAAGAACAACGCCCGGGAGAAACAAACAGCTGGTGCTTTCGAGGCAGTTTTAGACGTGGCCGATGACATTGGCACTTAACGATAGCGCACCGAAATCCCAACGGTCGCCCGCTTTTTATCTTTCCTTTTCCCCAAAATTTAAAATGTTATTTTGGGCTTTGGGGACAAAAGAAAAGGTACAGTCAATCTGTCCAAAGTAAAGCCTAGAAGGTTAGTATTTTACGTCCGATTCTAAACCCAAATTTTTTAAAACTTCACCCGTTTTAAAGCATTTAAAAAACATTTTTCCCCGATAATAACTTATGAATGCTCTGTATGGATTTCTACTAACCTTAATTTAACATTTTTAAAACAAAATCTTAAAATGACAGAAAATGCCCCCTAGTTTGTCAGCTAAATCTGACAATGATATGCAAAAACCATTATTTCCCCTTATTACGAAACTGGACATAATTTCTTCAATAATTTAAATCATGACAATGAGCGGGTCACAGAAAAAGGGAAACCCGATAAACCCCCCCTCCCACCTAAAAACAGACCCCCATTTCATTTTTTTGAATATTTCCGACATTAGATAAAGTAAGAACTTTTCTTACATTTACCTGTCTCCCCAATCTTTTCCTCTAACCCTGTCTGGTCTCTGAAAAAAGATCCCACAATAACCTTAAAGGGATGACCTAATGAAATCACTATCAGGGGGAAACAAGAAGTTCCCCCCTTCACACTTTGCTGGTACAAAGTTGCTCGGTCAAAAATAAAGACCTTCGACAACCCTTTGTACTATCTATCAATGTAAAATAAAATTTTTTAAAAATTCCCCGGGGCCCCGCCCAGTGCGGAGGCGGCCGGGAAGCCCGGGGGTTCGGCCTTCCAAAGCCCCGGGTGGCCAAGGGAGGGGTTGGGGAAGAACGGGTGGCGGAGGGGGGATAAACCGGCACGTCCGCTGGCGGCCGAGGTGTGTCGCTATTGTTCGCCCGCTTCCCCTTTCCCCTTTCCCCCTGGCCACCCTCCCCTCGCCCGTCTCATCCCAACTGCTCCCCCGTCTGCTCCCATGCCCCCGCTCAACTCTGCACCGTCAGCCCGCCCGTCCCCGTTCCCGCCTCCCTTACCCCCCCCCCGTTCCCCGGGCCAGCCTTCAGCCCCTCTCCCGGCGCGGGCCGCTGCCCAAGTTTGTCGCCCGTCAGCCTTTAATGAGATTCCGTAAGAAATTGTTTCCCCGCTGCCCTAAATGCTTTCGAGGCTTCGGGGAAGGACCGGCCGTCCCCCTTCTTTGCAAAAATCCGTTACTGTTATCGATTGGAACTTGACTTTAAAACCCCCGTCGAATCCCGATTTTTTGTTGAATGTGCTTTTCGCGTAGCCCCCCGCCACGGCCTGTCGAGCTGATCGAGAAGTCGGGAAAGCTGGCATTCGTTTTGGGGGAGGGGAAGACCAATTTAAAGTACTGGCATTTACAGTGAAGAACTCAGGTTTGCCTTAGTATTTATATTTTAACGGTTGCATCATCCCCCTTATAATAAATATTGCGTAAAAGTAACTCTTGGGTGTGCCATGAACAGATAAAAATCAAACCGCTAATAAACATGTTTTAACAAAGGTGGAGGAAGCGGGGGCAACCTGAGACTGGTTCGAACCCATCGGCGGGGTGGCCCTTAATTAGTTCATTTTGGGGGTTCCAAAGTTTGTCCCCAAATTAAAATTTGTTTTGTTTTCCATTGCCCGTTATAACATCAGGTTACTTTTCATCCCATCACCAACTAAATTCTTTTCCCCAAATTTCCCAAAAGGTTCCATTTTTTTCGGGGGAGCTCCTCTTAAAGGCGTGGTCGCCGGACGGCGCCGCGCTCGCTTTGATTTATTTCAACTGGGTTAAAAGAATTTGTTCTTCAAAATCCATCTTGGAGATTACGACCACTATTGGGTTTAAGTTTTGGAAGGAAGATGCAAAGGGGTGATAAGGGGGGGAAAAACAAACACAAATACAGCCAGGTCCGGGCGGGGCTCGAATCCACGACCCCTTTGGTCCGAATCCACAACAGTTGGCCCTTAGCGATCTCCCCCGGGCGGGGACCGGGTATATATACCCTTTTGAATTTAACTTCACCCCAAAAAGTTTTCCCAAAGTATCCCAATCACAGTGGGTGTTGGGGCCGAAACTTAGTAAAAAGGGGCTCCTGGTTTTCTACTACATTCTTTTCAGGGGCCCGCACATTTTAAAGGTGAGTTAAGTAGATGGAAATTGGGGAAACGCAGAAATGAAGTCGAAAAAACAAAGGGAATGCGAAACCCCCAGTAAGTCGGGGGGCAGGGGGGGGGCTGGGGGCACGGCAGCGCCGGGGAAGGCCGTTCGCGGATGGCAGGCAGGCCTCCCCCCCTCCCATTGTCTTACCTGGCTGCAAGCCCTTCCCAGCGACTAAGCCGGAGAGCGCCGTCGGCCAGGCGATATTCAATTATGTTTTCACTGAAATAAAAGGGGAAAAGGGGCCGGGGGAAGGGAACGCCCGCCGCCCCCTGTGGGAAACCGCGGGTCCCCCACGCCCATGCACGCAGCCCTTAACAGCAGAAAAAATCTCCCAAAAAAAATTTCTTTTCATCGGGAAAGAAAGTTGAAATTTGCGAACCCCGACGAGATAACCATCAGTTTCGAACTCTAGATCCGGTCAGGGGCAATGTAGTGACATCAGTTGATGCTCTGATACCCCCAACCCCCAGAACAAACGTGAAAGCAGTACGGTGCCCAAAAACAAAATTAATCAATTAAGATATATTTGGTTTACTGAAAAGGGCATGCGATTAATTTCATTAGTTTTTTTCCACGAAGAGTAAAGCTCTGAGAATTGATATCTGGTGGTGTGAATCAAAGAATCTTCCGAGGGGTGAAGCGCGAGCCAATTTTCTGGGGCGGGGGGAGCGTGGGGCGGCGGCGGGCGGGGGGGGGGGGGGACGGCAGGAACTCGCCGTCACCGCTTAGTCAAAGGTTGCCAAGACCCAGGGCTGGCGCCCCCGCGGCACCACGCCGCCGGGGAAAAAAGGGGGATGGATGCACCCGCACGCACATCGATCAGAGCATTATTACTTTCATGGGATGGGGTTTTAAACAGGCCGAAAAAGGGGAAAAAAGCCGGTTTTTTTTCTCTTTTTTTTCCATTGGGGAGGGGGAAAAAAATTATTGGTTTATTTGCAAACATCCTTTTCAAGAGTACTTTAATTTTAAGAAAAAGAAAGAAATACAGGCGAACCTTAAAAATATTGAAATAATAAAATTTACATTTTTATTATTCGAAAAAGGGGAAAATTCATTTATAGAAAAAGAAAAGCAATGTTTTCTTTAAAAAATAAATTAAACAATATACTATTTTCGGAATGGCGATTCTGTCAAAACCCATTCTCCCCTAAAGGGGGAAAGCAAATGATTCACTATGTTGACAAGGAGTTTCATGGAAAAAAGTTAAACAATATAAAACACCTCAACTCTGACGAACATTTAGGGAAATTATCTTTCCAAAGTAGTAATAATAGTAGAAAAATTTGGGTTTTTTAAGTAAAAAAAATTTGCTTTTTTTTTTCCCAAAAGAAAAATGCCCCGAAGGGGAAAGGACAAAGAGAAGGGCGTAAACGGTTTGTAACCAAAAAAAAACCAACGATAAGCGGCCCTTTTCAATACAAAACACATTTATAATCTTACTAACGATTCAAAACGAATTTCTTTCATACCATTTTTCCTTTCTTTTTGTGTAGTAAAATTTTTGGGAAATTTTAGTGTACAAATTTATTAGTATTATTGCTAAAAAAGTCACGTTAAACCCCAAAACACTTCACCGCAGTAAAAGATTGTTCTAAATTTATAGATTAAAAAAAATTTCAGTAGTGTCTGAAAAAACATCTTTAGTAGGTTTTGTTTTTTTTTATTAAGTGGGAAAGTTTTTAATTTAAAGATTTTTTAAATTTGTGAAGATGTGATTATTTTCATTCACGTTTGCATTCATCGTGACCTTCCCAAATTTAATATTTTAAAATTTCTTCCGATTCGCACAATTTGCTTTTTCGTGAAAATATCACGGCCTTCCATTGTTGCTTTTTAACTATTTTCATTGTTTATAAAATAAATCAGTATTTTGAACTTTTTATATATATATAGTATAATATATATATATATATATATATATATATATATATATATATATATATATATATGCATCGTTGACTTACAAAATTTTACATTTCTAATTCTAACACAACGATCCAAGTGATCTTAAATGATACCTAAGTTGGCAAGCCAAGAAAACTTTTTTCCGAATTACATGAAAAGGAAATTTTTTTTTGATTCTGGTGGAAAAAGTTTCAACGATGCGGTGGTGGATGTACCAGTATAGAAAGTAGGGTTCGCTAGTATAGAAATTGGAGAATAAGTATGTCATGTGAAATTGTTTTCAAGGTTAAATTTCTAACTGGTGAGTTCAAATGGTGAGCCTTATATCTATTTCATACAGTGCAGTGTTTCATTGTAATTAACGTCAGTAACTTGTTATTTATATTTTTTGTAAATAATAATAATAATAATAATAATAATAATAAAATAATAAAATAATAATATAATAATAGTTTAATAAGATCTGGAAAATACCTGGCAATCTATGGAAGAAAAATACTGTCATGGAAGCGAAATCTTTACACGGTTCGTATCCCACAGCTTGAGGATACAAATGTTGAAAAGACATTTTCGCATCTTTGGTTAACTGCAGGTAACTTGTATGGAGAAACCGCTGGATTCATGATGGCCATTCAGGACAAAGTCATTAGCACACGAAACTACAGAAAATATATATTGAAAGAAACACTGAACGATAAATGTAGGTTATGCTCAACGGAGAGGAAACAATTGAGCACATAACTGGGGATGTAAAATTTTTGTTTGGGAAAGGAATACCTGCGAAATAACAACTTTGCAAAATTCTGTTCACCAATCTCTGGCTGTTAAAGAAATCTTAGTGTGGAAAGTACATACTATCAGTACCAACCTCCCACCGTCTTGGAAAATGAATCCATGAAGGTGTATTGGGATAGGGGGAATTAGAACAGATAAGACCATCACCGCAAATAGACCAGACATTATAGTGCAAATAAAACCAAGAAGGAAGTCACCATCATCGATATTAC
This sequence comes from Teleogryllus oceanicus, assembly GCA_964035755.1. Taxonomy (NCBI): domain Eukaryota; kingdom Metazoa; phylum Arthropoda; class Insecta; order Orthoptera; family Gryllidae; genus Teleogryllus; species Teleogryllus oceanicus. Next base: position 8,209 of record CAXIVR010001813.1, read on the forward strand.
GGTACCACTGTCACATAATCTCCACTCCGCATACAGAACAAAGTCCGAAAATACCAAGAGCTGCAGATGAGATGAAGAAGATTTGGAAAATAAAAAGGTTCAGATCCGTCCCCTGACAATTTCTACAACCGGAATAATACCAATTCCTCATCAAACATCTGCAAGAATTGAATATAAAGCATATACTAGGAACAGTACAAAAATCAGTCATTCTAGACACCTGTCACATTGTCAGAAAAACTGTCACTGATGTGTCTGATATGTAGTGTTAGAGGTCCTGGAAATAAATGAAGATCTTGCTCGTTACTTGCTCTGAGCCTCGAGTGAGCCTAGCCACAATGACATCTGTGGCAGGTGAATGTTTCGCGGGGGAGAAGTGCATAAGTCAAAATAATAATAATAATAATAAATAATAAATAAAATAATAATTAATAATAATAAAATAATAATAATATTTTCCCTCTTATATGCATTTTAGCCTGAACATGGGGAAACTTCATATTCCTGAAACCTGCTCAGATAAATATGTGTTGAGATAAATAAAAGTTTATGTAATGTGATTCTGTTTTTCATTATTTTTGTTTATAAATTTGTCTGACGAAATAAACCCGTGGTGAATATATGATGAACTCCGTATGATATGTAAGATTCAATATTGTATTAATATTTCTTTCATAAAGACCGTACATTTTTTGGTAATCAGATTTTTAAAATTGTTTTGAGTTATTAATCCTTTTTTTTTGCAATATGAACAATATAAATCCAAAGTATAATTTCGTGAGAAGGCCAAAAGCCATAAAAGGCCTACTCTTCACTAGCCTCAATCACATTAAAGACGATAGAAGAGGATTAAGGGAATAAATGTTGCAGTATAAGACTGTATTCCTAAAAGCTGTGGTTTTCCGATAAGATTTCTAGATAATGGAGCAAGAAGCAACTATTCAATCGAAATTGTAAACGACTTAAAATCATTTTAAAAACCTATGTGCGTTTTGGTAACTGACTTGCCCCATCGATAATTGTGGGGTTAAGCGGTGTCTCTGTTTCCCAACAGGATTCGTCCGCAACGAGCATGATTGTCATTCGTGAATGTCATGAAGTCATTCGTGATAGTAATAATATGGTAATATAATTATTATAATAAACACGAAGGTACATTTTAGGGCCCTAGTTTTAGTGGCCTTGTAAACGGTTCATTCTAGCGCACAGGATGTAAAAAAACATTTTGGCAAATTTCATGGAAAACATTTTCACATAATTTTTATATTCATAGCTTTTTGCAGAAGAAAAATCGTTTAGCACTTTTTCGTTCAGTGCTTAATGCCGTTGGCACTACCCTGAGAAGACAGGGAAAGCCAACTTGTTGGGTGCTGAACGCCATACCGAGGCAGCCGGTTTCCGGACGGGGAGCAGAGTCTTTTCCCGGTAGCGCTGACATGCTGTCCGAATTCCCGCAACACCAGGCGATGAACTGCTGCCAGCGATCTCTTCCCCACAAACCTCGTCTCTTTACTGGCCACATGACATCCTCGACAAACAGACTCCCTCCCAAGAAATGTCGGAGGCAATACGCGAAATGGCGCCGAGTGGCTTTTGGATGGGTTGGGCAGGCGGGCGGGAAGAGGACGCGACCACGTTGGGTTTGAGGCGGCGACGCTGGAGGTAATTGGCAGAGAACGGCGTGATCTGGAGGAGGATATACCTTGGGTCGAAGTCAGGTACTGGGGCCGCGGTGGAGCGAAGTCGCACGGAACGGGGTGGAGCGGGCGGGGGGAGGCGGGGCGAGGCGGGCGAGGCGGGGCGAGGCGGGCGAGGCGGGGCGAGGCGGGGCGAGGCGGGCGAGGCGGGGCGAGGCGGGGCGAGGCGGGGGGAGGCGGGGCGAGGCGGGGCGAGGCGGGGCGAGGCGGGGGGAGGCGGGCGAGGCGGGCGAGGCGGGGCGAGCGGGCGAGGCGGGCGAGGCGGGCGAGGCGGGGCGAGGCGGGGCGAGGCGGGGCGAGGCGGGGCGAGGCGGGGCGAGGCGGGGCGAGGCGGGCAGGCGAAAACACGGGGCGCGGGCAAGGCGGCGTGGGGCCACAGAGGCGTCGCTGTGCCTCGGCCGCCGCCCGTGATAGCATCGCCGCCAGCAAGCGCGGAATGCGGCACCGCCCCCCGCCCCCCCGCGCCACCCGCGCCGCCCCGCGCCGCCCCGCGCCGCCCGGTGCCGCCTCGCATCGCCCCTGCCACCCGCGGCGCACCGCACCGCGCCGCGCCGGTGTCGCGGAGCCCGCTGTCCGGGCGACTGCTCCAGCAGGCGGGCGCCCGGGGCCAAACTCCCCGCCCACCATTGTCTCACTTGCTGCTGTTTTGGATATCTTCCATGTAAAGCATTGCACAAATCCCGCCCAAATAGTCCTTTTCCCATTTATTTTTACACTGTCGATCCGCGGAAACAAACCGCTCCGGTTCTTGGCTCCTCTACCTCGGAGTTGACTGAAAGCAGCACCGCGTAGAGCATTCTTTCACATCCATTTTATCGGGATATATCTTTCTAAAATGTGCCTTTCCGACTAAATTTAATCGCATAATTCCAGATTTATGTCGATTAATGTTCACTTGATCCAACATGAGTGAATAAAGTCTGAAGTAGAAGCAGCTTCGACTTAATCCGGATAAAGTAGACATTAGCCAACAAAGGAGGCAAGGATAGGTGAAGGGGAATAGCAGATATTATGTGATTATCAGGCTACTGTTTGGAACTTTCAAGGCACCTGAGGTTAGTGTGTATTTTTTCGAGATTCATGGTCAGTTTCTTTAGTACACGATACCACGAAACCTGAACCCACTATAGTATATAATCTCAGTTGCTACGCATTTCCGAAGCTCCGGCCTTAAACCTTCGCCATTCACATCGGACAACCTTGTGTCTGAAAACGCATTTTATGCTAAAATACGATACGCACAACAAGACGCTTCACTCTCGGACAATATCCCACTCACCTACCGCCCTGTGGATAATGCCAACAGGACCAGATGAAATTCGGAAATAATATATTCTATTATTTTGATGATATCCTGAAAACGATCAAAACGGAATGCTCCAAATGTTGATTCGTAACCAACACTACGGAAACAAAGAATATGGTGAATATATGTTTGATTTTTTAAAATACCTTTACCTTTTACTTTCGTATTATGATGTCAAAATAATATGTCAAAGGTATTTAAATTGTTTATTTGGCCGTATTCTGGGAACACATTTTGAAAATTGGAGATAAAGACGACACATTGTGATGACTCTTTATTCAGCTTTTATCACAGATACTGTCGAACAGAAAGAAATGAATATCATCATCGAATGAATAGAGAATTGCAGTATGTTAAATACTCTGATTATTTTAAATCAGTGTATTTAATATACTGCGATTATACTGTATTCTGTCCCATTGATGATGATATTCCCATTTTCTTGTGCTACAAATGTGCGTGTGCTACAAATTTTGTCATAACGAAAATGTTACATGATACCAGCAATCTGAAAAAACTAACACATATTATTTTCGTTATCTGGATATTTCAGCGTTGGGTGGGCTTAAAAGTATTGGGAAAGGGTGCAATCCGCAGGAGATAAAATCACTCCCAAAATTGATTAGTGATTCCGACCGCATCAAATGCTAGATCGTTAGTCCCCCAAGTATACTGCGTGTTTTTCCCTTTTGAGATGCCGGTGATCTTTCCCCGCTGGATGGTGAGATCTGGCGCCAACCTCCACGATTACTAGCGGGATTTTCCACAGGTGTCTCACAGCGTGGCAAATGTCCCAGCCGGGACATGCTCTAAGCTCCTGATTGGTCCCTTTCCCGGTTGTTATCACTGCAGCGCCTCTGACCGGTTGTCCTATGTTTCGAGACCCGACGTTAGCAGGATTTTCGACAATAGCTTGTCAGCTAGGCGAATTCAGCTCCCGTCTGGAGGAGAATTCTAGCGGCCGGTTACTCTAAATCGGTAATTTTCCGTCAGAGGTCAGAGGCACTGCAGTGACATCAACTGTTTCCCCTGCTCACCAAGCCGGTATTCACAAAACGCTAGCAGAAGTTAGAAATATACATGAATAGAAAAAGAAAAAACTGGGAATATTTTCATCTAAAAAATCGATTTAACTTAAAAATAATCTGCACTTTTGTTACAATCAATATCTTTGGAACATCACTTTCACGTATAAATCAGTTCTCAGTAAGCAACAATTGTCCCCTAGTTATATTGAGTGAAAGGGATTGATTGATTGATTTTTCATGTTTCCGGGCGCGCAACTGCTTTGGTCTTTAGTTCCGTTAAGATAGTGCTTTTTTTTTCCCGGAGATGGCGGTGATCTCTTCCCCGCTGGATGGCGAGATCCGGCGCCGACCTACCGTCGGTTAGTGGATTTTCCCCAACCAGGACTTCCCCCCAGCGGCACCGCCCCAGCCGGAACAAGCTGTAAGATCCCGACCGGTCTCCCGGAATATGTGGTAGGGTAGTGCATGTGTGTGGTGTGTGAAAGGGGGAGAGGATGGGACAAGGAAGTGGAAGGAAAGATCGCGCGGTCCGTGACCCGTTTGATAGGTACTGCTCCGGCATTCGCCTGGTGTTGATCGGAGACATCACGGAAACTATCGATCAGAGCAGCCGATCTATAGAATTCTCATCCAGACAGCGATTGAATTCGACCAAGCTGAAAAGCTAATGTCGAAAATCCTGCCGCCGTCAGGACTCGAACCTAGGACCCCCGGTCAGAGGCGCAGCAGTGACATCAGTTGATGCACTGCTACCGCCTCGGTTGCAACACCAGGATAGTCCCAATCGTTTCTAAAATACAACGGGATGTCTGTTTCGTGCCGGAAGCTTCTTTTCGGAGGACGGATGGAAGGAGGAGCTCGGTGATGTGCCGAGACAACTCCCGTCCTCGACCGACACAAAGCCGATAACCGCCAGAACTGCGATCAATGTTGTCACAGCGGCACCCAGGCGAAGACTCCAGCCAGGGGACCCGGCGCCGCGCGCCTTGCGCGGCGGCGGGCGGGGTGGGGACACCTCCAATTACGGTTGCTTCTGCTTGGCCAACGCCCACTAACTGGTACTCGAATACAGTGGGTGAAGACGCTTTCTTCCCTTCCCTCGGGAATAATTCCAGCACAAAAATAAAATGTTCCTGGATCAGAATGTTGAAATATTCCAACTTTTTTTTCCCAAAATATGAGTAAGGTGGCTACACCAACTTGCCTTTAAACCACCTGCCAATTTAATGACATTGAAGTAAGATATTTTTGTTAAGTTTTAGGTTTCATTTAGCACAGGTCAACTCTGCGTTAAACTTCCTTCGTGATATGGTTAGCTCAAATTGGGACTAAAGTGTTTTGTTAACATGATTACCAACAAAACATTCAAAATCAAATGGTGTAACAAGACGACCACTCTTGAATATCTGCCAGAATCTTTTTCCCACTATACGAAAGCGTCAAGAAACGTGGACGATCACTCCAGCAAGGGCAGCCACGGCGTGTTCAGATGTGATCCAGGAGCTGGCGTTCGGGTAATCCCCCATGTGAGTGGTGAAAGCCATTGTGAGAGGTCATTTATAAACCCATTATATTCAGCAATTAAATTAGACTTATTTTATAATCACGAAGTACATTACAACGGGAAGATTGTCCTGCCGAAGGCTTTGAATGTATTCCATTGTATCTATAACAAACATACCCCCTCCTCGAGATTGTGCCGTTAAGTTTGAGCAACTGGCGCAAGATATAATTTTTGTGCATATTATGCTTACGGTATAAGGATATGCTGAAATTTTTTTTCGGTAGAAGAATCGTGGTGGAATTGGCTAATTATTCATACAATTCTTTCCTGTTATATCAAAGTCTGGGAGATATAGGATGGTTACCCAGAATGTTATCCCTTATCTTAGGCGGGAATATACTTTCCCGGAAATAGACACAGTATATTTACGTGTAAGGACGACTGAATTCTGAACACATACCATAATAAACTTAGTTTTGTATTCAATTCATTCAAATGGACATTTCATTTTTTTCACGGAATTAAGAGCCCGAAACATTATGTTCCCTTTAACATCTGTCATTTCACATCGTTTATTTTCGATAGAGCGTACAATTGTTTATTTTGTATGGAAATTGCTTTGGGAATCGATTTTCTGTCGTTTACTATTAATTTGTTATATGGAAATCAAAATAATTGAAAATATGATATTGTACTATTTACTGTTTCTTTATTGCAAAGTATATTCGTATCATCCGCAAAGATAACTATTCTTCCGTTTGAATTGACGAGGGGATATCGTTTACGTTCAGTAGAAAGAGAATAGGCCTAAAATCGAACTCTGCTGTCTAGCTCCCAGCTAGTGTCGAAAATGCTGTCACGGTCGGAACTCGAACTGTAGTAACTTCCCGGTCAGAGACCCTGCAGTGACATCAGTTGAACCCTGGCCACCTTTGCTGACACACACACACACACACACCCTTCAGGTAACACTGATGCTCCGTGAGCCTGGTAGCCAGGGACGGCAGGCAGCGCCCCAAGGGAAAGCTTCCGTAATCACACCTGGGTAGGGCCCCTGCCAGCTCACGGCTACTACTTTTCAAGACTAGTATCGGTGTCGAATGAAGAGTCACTTATAATGCGGCGAGAAAGCCCTACTCAACAGCCGTGACTGTCGAGCCAAGGCACGACGAAGCGCAACACGAGGTCACCTGGATCAAGACCAGGACGAGCTCCCAACCCGTCTTTCTCTGCAGCAAAATGGGGCGCGTCTGTTCGGAAAAGATTCCTTTGACCCGCCACATATCCACCCAATTCCACTCCAACCTAATGCAGATACCAAATTTAACGGATTCAAACCTAGCCAGACACCCCATCTATTCCAAAGAATAAAAATAACTACCATTTCCACATATTCCTAAAGCAATTTTCCGAAATAAACCCCTTTATTAGAGATGGCCATTAGGTTACCTCAATCGCAAAGTTAGCTGTAAGTTTAATTTTAGTTTAGTTAGTAAGTCAAGAAACATATGTAGAATGGATGTAACTAAACTATGTAAATAACATCAAGTAAAACATTTAAAAATATTAAATTAAAAATAATAAGACCTCCACGAGAATGGTCTACAAAGTAAGGATCAGTGCTGATCTACAGCCAATGCCATCTCACCGCAAACAACACAATAGGATAAATAAAAATAATTTTGATAGTGCTTCGATGCGACTGCAATGCTCAAAAGAAGAACCGCCCGCAATTAAATATTTACTATTTACGTGTTGTGCTATAGAACAGCAAAATTACTAATATCCTTCGTATGTAAAGAACTGTAGTACTGAATAAATACTATATTATATACTATTGCAATATTTGTGACGACTCTTATCTAATTTATTGCAGAGTTATATCACAGTATTTTGTTTTCAATGAGGTGTGATGCTAGGTTTTGAAAAACAATTGAGGATGCTTTGTTGATTTTGCTGCTGCAGATCACTAGTTCAATTAAATATTGCGTCTGTTATATTATTAAAACCATTGCCATTGCTATAGTGCTTACAACAAAGAATAATACTAATTAACAGACAAAAATTGACCTCAGATCTAGAACTTACATCTCCATATTACATTATTATTACATTATGAAATGTTGTTAAAGCTTTTAATGTTTATTTATTTATTAAATAAATAAATTAATAAATAAATAAATAAATAAACATTACAAAAGCTTTACATTAACGTTTCGTCACGCATTTGCCAGCATTTTCAGTGCCTTCTTTTTTTGTAGTACATTCAGTGCTAATAAAATAAAATAAATACTATTAAAACATCCATAAAAAGTTGTAGACTGATTTTAAGAGAAGACTTAAGTTCACCTCGTAGCGCCACCACAGTTCCCGTTTCATTTCCATGAAGCTGGCAGAACCACAAGTCCGCGTATGGAAATATTTTTGGGAAAGTTGTTGTGTTTGTACGTGACATTCCGTATAAACTAAAGGAATTATTTCTATCTCTTGGTCTACAATCCGATGAGTCGACAATTGTTTCAGTATATTTTTACTTACAGCAGAGCTCACAGCCGAGTTAAAGATCACTGGGGCTCATTGATGCAAAGAATGTCTTTTTCAATGAATGTCTTTTGAATCAATTAAATCAAGGAATGTCTTTTCTTGAAATTGGGAGTTGAAATTATTGGTGTAACCAGCAAATATATTTAAGACTTTAACCAAAATAATATTTTCTTTATCGTCAATACAAACTATTTTAATCGGTCCACGGACAGAAAGGCTGCCTAGACAGTAAGTCCAATATAAGAGAGGTCTATTTACAAAATGTGTAAAATAAGGTGACGAAGTTGTAGGAAACAGGAGGTTCTAAACCAAAGACGTCTAAAATAAAAAAAGTCCAATTGCAAGTTCAAATAGGTATACATCATATTAAAGGATACATATAAGTAAAAATGAGAACATCAATATTTTGGGATAAAGGAAAAAATAGTTTAGTACAGAATGACAATGATTACCATTTAGAATTAAAACACTGGGAATAGAAAATTGAAGGCGCTCACAGACAGGACCCAACGATATTCACTCGAAGTCTTTGAGCCAGATTGAAATTCCATATCACGACGATCAGTTTCAAAGTGACAACATTTTCATACCTTTCTACTTTCCCGCCCTTACTTCATGTAAAGAAGGAATTTAATCGAGCGCCGGAAAACGGCGAAATTTCGACAGAAGAACACTTATTGGCGGGCCGAACGAACAAATGGATAAATCTTGTTCATTTTACGTAGAAAATCACTTTCACTAACAGGTTGTATCGTCAGAATCCATCTTTGTGGGCCCTTCAAAAATGTATTGACAATCTGTCTCTCCGTCTCCTGTACGTCTGTGTGGGCAACGTTAGTGCCTAAACCATTCAGAAAAATTTCTGACACAATTGATATTCCCATCGATCTAAATGAACTCCCGGCCTTGCGAGTTTTAAAAGGATATTTTGATTTTGGGTTTTACTATACGTGAAGCATAATTACATTTCCAAAATGTTCTAAACTATTGTGCTAAAAAAGCACCCAGTTTCTTGCATTATGTCTAATTTTTCTGTTTTGGTTTAATTCATTCTTTTCAGTTTAGCTATTAAAAAAATGTACGTACACGGACTAGACTTAATGCAAAGATCAAATAATAATTAACAAATACTTAACTAGATATGAAAATGCAGCAAATATTTAGAATATAATGACCACATAAACAAATTTCTACCATTAGCAGAAATGCGAACACAGACACATTAACAACGCACGTATGAGTAGATTATTTATTAATGGTAAAAGAAAATAATTTATTGACTTCTTTTTTTTTTTTTGTTTTCCCTTTCAAATACATACATTTTTTTCGGGGTTGTGAATAGAAACATAAGAAGTTTGGTTTTTTTCCCCAACTAGGGGTCCCCTAATGGGTGCGTTAATTTTTTTTATGTTAAAAATTTTTAATTATTTTGAAAGAAAATTGAAATTACAGAGAATGATCGTTAAAGATTATTCGATGGAGGACAAAGGCCAATTTCCCTGATTTATGGTGGTTGGGAAACTGTCTTTGGAAGCGGAATTTTTACGTAAGTTCAGTTCTTTTTGCGTCCAAGGCAATATGGAGGGCTGAGAGATGTAGAGAGGATGAAAAAAAATCTTCGGACAGTTTGGGAAAAGTGTTCTTTTTTTGTGGGGAAATTTGAGTTCGTGGTGGATTTGCTTTTTGAAATAAACCAGGGGTTTAATGATAATTTTTTGAACTTTATTTGTATGTTTTTTTATGTTGATTTTGGGCCCTTTCCCATATCCAAGGTAATTGTTGGGCAATTATTGATTTATAAATTATTATTTGGTATCTATTTTAAGGGGAAAATTTTTTTTTAATTAGGCGAAAATTGGAATTTTTTTTGTTTTTGTTCCTGTTGTGTGGGGTTTTGTTTTCCAGTTTAGTTTTTTAAGTTGTTCCCAGATACTTGACTGTGTTTTACTTGGTACCCAGGGGAAAATTTTCCGAAAAAACTGGGGGGGGGTGATAGGGATCTTAGGGGGAAAATTTTTTCCTGCATTTTATCTGGTTTTTTTTAATTCTCCCAATTTTTACCCATTCAAATATGTGAGGTGTTTTAAGAATTTTAGCTCTTTTAATTTTCCCCTTTTAAAATAGTACAGTGTCATCATAAAGTGCTATTTAGAATCTAGTAGGTGGATAATCAGATATATAAAATTGAATAATACTGGGGACAATGGGGAACCTTGAGGCAGTCTGCGGAAATCTGACGTAAGGGTGATATGGCATTGTTAATTTTGACTTGGAACTTCCTTTGATTTAAAATTTTTAAGAATTTTGTATAAATAGTCTGGAGTGCCATTTTGTCTTAATTTGTAAAGAAGGCCTTGATGCCATATTTTGTCGAGGCTTTAGTTATATCCAGAAATATTGCGTAGTGTGTTGTTTTGTATGGAATCCTTCCGCTGTGTATTGGTTAGTCGTATATTTGATGTGTTGTGTAGTGGTTAGGTGGGAAAACCCAAATTTGTACTGGGATTACGTGAATGTTTGTTAAAAATTGTGTTAATCGTTTTAATATCAGTTTTCTACTATTTTTGAAATGAGGGAGGACATTGGCTATAGTTTCTGGATATTTTGGATTTTTCCGGTTGCGGGAAAGGGCAGCACTGTTGCAAGTTTCCCGTCGTTGGGAAAGTGACCTAGTCTGAGTGCTGCATTGAATATTGCTGTAATGCCTGCTATCTGTTATTTTTTAATTATTTAGAATCTTATTTGAAATAAAATCGTATCCTGCTGATTTCTTAGTTTTTTATTTTTTTAAATTTTTTGTTTAACTTTCATGGGGTATACATTTTTTATTAACTGGTGCTGTTTGTAGTGGATTCTGATTAAATTTCAACTTATTTATTAAAATGTTCGTTCTCGACTGGTTTGAGTTGAACGATTTTTCGAGGTAGTCAGCAATAAAAAGTTTTCTAAATCGGAATTTCACTTCTGGACCTAGTTTAAGTGGTGAAAATTCTTGTTTTTCTTTTTATTTTCTGTATGTGGACCAAAATGCCTAGATAAAGGGTGAATTTCTTTTTAGAAAATTATGGAAGCTTGCATCTATGTTGGTCTAGTTTTGTTTTAAACCAGTCTCTGTCAGTTTGTTTAATTTTCTTTTTAGGTCCGGACGTCGTGTCTTTTGCCAGTAGCGTCTTAGATCGTGTTTACTTTAATTAGATTTATAATTTTTGTTGGAATTAGTTGTTATCTATCGATTTATTCTTTTGAGATAAGTGGTGGAATTTGAGAGAGGTCCTTGAATGTTGTACTAATCGTTTGACTTCATTGTTAGATCATCAGCGGAATGAATGTTCTGTGGATGCCTGTAGTTAATTTTTTAAAATTTTCCTGAATTTAGGCCAGTTAATTCTACCTTTTGCAGATTATGAAGAAAATAAAGAGGATGAAGTGATAGATTACTGGATTGTGATCCGAATCGAGTTCAGGAAATACTTTATATACAAATCAAATTTTTTTTAAAGAGATATCCCAAAATGTCCGGTTTTATTATTATTGTAAGGGTAATGAGTGGGTTCTATTAGCC
>CAXIVR010001814.1:0-30605 GCA_964035755.1 Teleogryllus oceanicus
AAATTTTCCCCAAATAAGTTCATTGAAAAAAGTAATGATTTTAGACACCCTTTGTTTCTAGAAGGTGACGTTTTTTTTGTGTGTATATATATATATATATATATATATATATATATATATATATATAATTACTTATTCTAAGAATTCACATAAAGAATCAACAAATAAGTGACATAACAAGTAAGTGGATCGTTCATAAATTACGTAAGGCCAAAGAGGGTTGAGGAGTTTGAGACAGTGTTACGTGCAGTTACATAGGAGGTCTTCGATTAGAGTCACGTAATATTAATATTTTATTTAAATTTTTAGCATTTGTTGAAATACATTTTTAACCTCTTATACTAAAGCATTAAAATATTATCTAATTAATTTATTTTAAACAAATAATTTAAGTTATTATTTCAATAAATGGAAATATTTTTCATCATTTTATTGAATCTTAAGATAGAAGAAAATATTGAAAACTGATCTGCAGCATTTTCTAGAATACAATTAAATTGGCGCAGTAGATTCTCGAGCATACGCCATCCACAACGGTGTGACGGTTTGTAAACAGAAATTGTCTCACCTTCGTCCTTCCTTCACTCAAAAATGCCCCTATCTTATCGTTAGTGCTGTCAGCACCGTCCTAATCCGACTTAAATTGTCATAAATTTTAATGTATCATGCAAATAAGATGAATACATTTTTACTAGCTCTAATTTATTTTCACTTCTTTCATTTGCAAGGGAGGTGATGTGCAAGCGTTACGTGATCGTTTTGAGGTGTTGAGCGGGCGTTACGGTGCATCAGGAGGGAGACGGATATTCAAAATACTCCAAATTTGCGTTACGTAAATTTATAGACGCCCTAAGTACTCGTATTTTCTTCGAATAACCACATATTTCTCTCACTATTGTAACATTTTCTTATGTATTACTGAGTCAGGTTGTCCTAACAATGCATCTTTCATTAGCTTTCATATGACAGTTTGAAGTTAGTAAACAGGTGTTAGTACTCGACATGCCATTAAAGCGATGTATATTTTCGGTCATGTTTTGTGTCATATTTTGGTGATTTTAATTAGAAAGTAATGGATAATAGTTTATCAACAGTCTTAAGTACTTTATATTCCATGTTTGATAAATTATTTGATTTAAAAACACTAAGTACTTCAAGTAAATTTTTGGCTATTCAATTGGCAATACATTTCGATTGCTTGTAGATAGAAAAATAAATGAACAAGGAACAAAAATTCCACCAAAATTCCACCTAAATTCTGGAATAAGTTTACAATTTGGCAACGGGTAATACGCGCATCCATGCTATGCACTCACAGTTTAAAAATCCACATAATTATATTTGAATACCTTCTACAAGAATGCATTAATTAGAATGGGGGTTCACCTGCAAGAATTTATTAAGAATTGAACAGTGTTGTCTAAATTGAAAATACTTAAGACGACTTCCAAGTAAATGAGAATTTCTGAAACCTACTTTGATGATTTTTTAATTAAATTGAGTCATTTTCTAGCATTTGTGTCTTACAACTGCGCGGTAAAATGACTACAATCCTTGATGCTTTTTCGTTAATTCATGTACAACTGTGCATCATGTCTCCTTTATGTGTACAAAGACACTGATCATGCGTGACCTTCCAGAACTAACAAATTGTATATTATGAGTTCTTCATTTCTGATTGAGATAATTTCGGTGCGAGATATTTCTGATTCGAGACAAGATGGTACGTATGCATATTTATAAAATCCTAGAATTTTAATCACGTAGTGCTCGAAAGAATCACTCTCAACTCATTGTTGCTTTCGTTCTCTTCGAGTTGATACGTCAGAAAATGGTGTTTTCTGACTTGATGTCTCCTTGATATTTCTACTTCTCTTCCTCTTCTGACATATTTGTTTCAATGTTTGCCTTATCATCAGCTTTATTCTTCCGCTTTCTGCCTTCGTGACACCTGATGACGTAGTTTCATTTTTGAGGATTTTTCTTAAAATGTGCAATTTCACATAAAATGAAAGTAGTTGTATAGTAATTAAGACACTAACAATCAGAATTACTGCATCTAAAATTCGCTCAAAAAGACAATCAGCCTCTAATAAGACAATTCAAAATTTTAATCTAAAAGAAAATGCGTAGTACAATTCCAGTAATATGTCACGTGTGTTGTCAAGTACACTAAATACGTATGTACTACACTGAAGCACTGCTAGAAAGCAATCTACTAAAGTAATTAGATCCCGTTTGCAATCTTAAATTTAACAGTAGTTAAGAGTTCCTTTAGCTCCTCGAAATGCACAACACAAATAGTTCACTCTTCAACCAAGGTTCAGTTTCGACAGAAAAGCTGACTAAAGAGTAAGTCTTATATCGAAATTTCAAGTAATGAACTATATAATTTAATAGATGGTGTTACTTAAAATATGAAACTCTCTTGCGCCGTTGCAACCTTCGTTCTATTGTGGCGTCATGACGGGTGTAATCAGAGCACAGACCGGTGTAAGAATGGTGTGTGTGAGAGAGTGGTGTGTATGGGATCGTGTGGGTGAGGTGACGAAGGTGCGGGCGTGGCGTGGTGAAGGCGTGGCGTGGTGAGGGCGTGGCGTGGGTGAGGGCGTGGCTGGGTGAGGGCGTGGCGTGGTGGGGCGTGGCGTGGTGAGGGCGTGGCGTGGTGAGGGCGTGGCGTGGGTGAGGGCGTGGCGGGTGAGGGCGTGGGTGGGTGAGGGCGTGGCGTCGGTGAGGGCGTGGCGTGGGTGATGGCGTGGCGTGGGTGATGGCGTGGTGTGAGTGAGAGTGTAGCGCGGGTGAGGGCGTGGCGCGGGTGAGGGTGTGACGAGGGTGAGGGCGTGGCGTGGGTGATGGCGTGGCGTGGGTGATGGCGTGGCGTGGGTGAGGGTATAGCTGCGGTGAGGGCGTGGCGCGGGTGAGGGTGTGACGAGAGTCAGGGCGTGGCGCGGGTGAGGGCGTGGCGTGGGTGATGGCGTGGCGTGGGTGAGGGGTGCGTGGGTGAGGCGTGCGGGGGTGAGTGTGGCGCCACTGACCGCGAGCGCCGCTGCCGGGCGCCGTCGCCAGGGAGCGCGTCGAGGGGGGCGTGGCGTGGGTGATGGCGTGGCGTGGCGTGGGTGATGGCGTGGCGTGGGTGATGGTGTGGCGTGGGTGAGGGCGTGGCGTGGGTGAGGGCGTGGCGTGGGTGAGGGCGTGACGAGGGGTGAGGGCGTGGCGTGGGTGAGGACGTGACGAGTGGTGAGGGCGTGACGAGGGGTGAAAGCGTGGCTTGGGTGAGGGCGTGGGGTGCTAGTGTGGGCGTGGGCGTGTGTTAGGGTGTGTGCCACTGACCGCGAGCGGCTGCCGGGCGCCGCGCCAGGAGCGCGTCGAGGGGGCGGGGTGGTGAGGGCGTGGCGGGGTGAGGGCGTGGCGTGGGTGAGGGCGTGACGAGGGGTGAGGGCGTGACGAGGGGGAAGCGTTGCGTGTGGGGGCGTGGTGCCAGTGTGGCGTGGCGTGTGTTAGTGTGTCCACTGACCGCCAGCGCCGCTTGTTAATTAAATTTGGCGCCTAAGTTCACTGTGTTTTGGTTTGGAAGCTTCAATGGAAGCCATCAATCATCCTAGAAGACCATTGAGAAAAAAACACATCCATTATTTATAAGGTTTATTCATATAATTGGGCTTAGTATGGACTCATATGAATAATATTTTAACCCTTAATATTTCTTAAAAGGTAATATTTTCAGTTGAACTGTGATCTCAGGGCCCAGAGAGGGTTTTTGAAACCTGAGATTTTGTTAGTAACAGCTAAGTTTTTGCTCAGGTGATCTGAGAAAACAATGTTTTATGCAACAATTTTTTCATTTCAAAACAGTTTGTTTATTATAAGAGAACCTTTTGTCCTCCCGGATTCTTCTATCAAAATCCGGCATCTACATCAAATTTAGGATTTTTTGACACCTCATTCCCCTCTGTAGCTTGATTTGATTTTTTCTGGGGTCAATTGGAAATATTTTCAAGCTATATTCGAGAGCACCAGTGTTGCAGACACTGGGTTCAGCAGCATCACACAGGGTGTCAAGAGGTCGCTACCTGCAGGCGTACCCTTACGTATTCTTTGGGCAAAGAGGTTCCAAATTATCGATCCATTCTCCCACTGTTGTAACCCCTCCTTCGGCTGTTTCCTTCACTAACCCCTATAAAGGTGTTTGCGCACAGCGCTCTATTCTCTTGTTATTTAGCTGCGTCCAGTGGCGTGGGCTTGTTAATTTTCTCATAGACCCCGGCTCCTTCCAGAGTCGTTAGTATATCAAATCTGTATATAGTATTTTTGTAAATAGTGTTTTTAATTTTTTCCTTGCCGAGATAGTATGTTAGTTTCTTACAATAGATCAGATCAAATTATGAAGACTAAAATAATATTTTTTTCCTTTCGTCAGTAAGCCTGAGCCATGGTTGTTGTTTTTTTTTTTGGGTTTCCCCTTGAACCAAACAATTGTTAATGAAATTGAGTGCATAAAGGTTTTTAATGTTGATTTGGACTTGAAATGGAACTCTTACTTTGAAATGTTAATGATTTACTAATGTTTATGTTGTTTGCAGCTCGTTTACTAATATGTTATTTTATGTATGTCGCTGACCTCTGATTGGGTGGAGGTGCGGCTAATGTTCACTGCGTATTTACTATGAATGTTGTTAAATCTGCATTTCCCCGCCATAAGTAAGACCACTGGCCGGGTTTGGCAATTTATGGAAAGGGTGCTCCCGCTGAGTATAAGTCGGCGCTTCGCATTCGGCACACGGAGACTACGAAAGGGCGTTTGTTTGGCCCGTGCGGTAGCTCGAACCGCGGCCCTTGTTGCAACGTCACGCCCGCAGCCGGAGAAGGTCGGCTGGGCTACAGCTGTCACCGGCACGCAGCGGTGGGTCACGTGCTGACTTGTAGCGGCACGCTGATCGGCGCTCGGTCAGGAACAGTTTTGTTCAGCGAGCAGCGGGCGGGCGCCTGGTACCGCCCACTCTCGCTTATGCGTAAACTTGCTGCATTCCTATGTTGTCTGGTTACGAAAGGTATAGTAAGAAATCCATTTCCAAGAATTTTGGCTTTATGCACTCTACGAAAGTTGGTTCCATGGCTCATGCGTAGTTCTGTTTATTACGAATGTTATTTGAGAAAGAAGGCCTAAATACGGCTTCTTCAGCAAATTTGTTTATATACGTTTCATCTACCTCGTCCTAAAGTGGGCATTCAAAGGTAGATTATAAGACAGCATTTCGGGTTGTGCTAGCGCGATGTTGTAGATGCGCTACTAAGTTAGTGTTCACCTTCTGTTACAAGGTTTATGTTTCATTTTCAGCTTCTCCCTAAAGGGGGTCTTCAAGAGGTCGACTGAAATCATTAATTCTGATGTCGGCGCATTTTTGCGCGCCTTTGTTTATTGAGAGGCTCGACCGTCCTTCATTTTTGTTTTAAATTGTAATTCTGCTTTGTTTTCCCAGTTGCTTTGCAACCTGCGCACAGGAAAAACTAATATTTTAAAATTGTTTATATAATAAATGTGTTATATTGAAAGTTATTTGATTGTCATATCTCCTGATTTGAGATCCTATGTTGGATCCCTTTTTCATTAAAAACGGGCGTCCATTTGAAAAGTTCAATGTGACGACAATCTTTTGAATTTCGATATTAAGCTTTTGTGTTAGCTTTATAATTATCTCCTTGGGCAAATGTATGTAGTTCCTTATTACGTAGCAAAAATTAATGTTATCAGGTTGTTTTCAAAGCTGGCGACCGTATTAAATAAATTGTCATTAAATAAGAGGTCAGCCAAGTTTGATATTTAAATAAAAAACTGGCGACCGTGACAGGACAAAAGGATCCAACTTTGAAACAATCAATAACTTGTATTACTAATTTGTATTTTTCTTTCAGCTTAAAGTTTAATTTTTTCACAGCTGATTTTGTTCTACGTTGTAACGGTTTCACGAGTTCACCTCGTGTTTGTTCTTTGAATTTATTTGTCTTCTGGGTTACTCTTGTAACACCTTTTCTTTGTTATTTGCTTCAGTTCATAAATTTCAGCATGTCTAACCCCGGCCCCCCTGTCGGGGAAATTGTGAAACTCGAGACGAAGAAGCTTTGCAGGCTCGCCTAATCGCATCGACCAGTTGGGAGAAAGAGGAGCTATTATAAAGGACGTCTCACCCCCTTTTGAAAATTTTCTCAACATAGGCGGTAATGTCACGAAATCCGCACAGGATTCAGAAACTAGAATCTGTTTTTGAAAAGGGTACAGGTAGTTCAGAAAAAAATTAGATGCGGCTTTAGTGAGAGAGCCAGGCAACGAAAAGACTGATTTGAAAATAGGTATTTCGCCTTGATACCAGAGCCGGCAGTTGCATAGGAATATAAAACGGAAAGGCGTCTGTCCCGGCGCAACCGGAGTTTAGTTGTCCCGCCGGTCTTGGGAGCCCATGGCCTCGCCCGCGGCTGGTCTCGGCATACCGGCTCAGAGCCCCCCCATTCGCGATTCAAATCCGTTCGCCGGAACAAAGGAGGCAGGCATTTTTGTTAGTACTGCGCCCCGGGCGTCGCCAGTGCCTACTTCAGATGAGGAAAACGACGCGGTCCCCCCGCCTTTCCAACGCCCCGTGATCACGACATTCATCTAGGCGCGCCCCCTTTTTTGAGAATTCCTTCATTTCCGCAATGATTCTGAGGAGCATTTTTCTTTTATTCGAAAGTTTGTGCATAATTCCCTGACCTGCCAGAAATTGAAAATGGCACTTTCTACAATCTTATCTCACTGGTAGTGCTAAAGCTGATTGCGGGCTTGCCTATGTCGTGGAAAGTTATGCTGAAGACCGCATTCTTAAAAACAGATACGAAAACCCTAAGCTCCGCAAGCATAAATTACTTTCATCTTTATTTAATTATAATATGACTCAAAGACCAGCTAGTCGTTTATTTGGAGTTAGTTGATCATTCAAACGTAATGTTCGTGCTCTCAAAGTTCTCAAAGAACCAGTAGAATGTTGGGTTTCCCTATCCTAGTCTTTCTTATTATTTCAAAGTTAGACGAAAATACGCATAGAACTGGGAAGCCCATTCAGTAAAAGTATCAACCTTGAAAACTTATATACGTTCTGAGCAGGCCATGCCCTTCCCAACGTGGCCGATAAAAGGGAGGTTAAAGAAGGACACGCCCAAGCCAATGCCTAGAAGCAAGAATTTTGTTTCTGACTAGTGATGAGTGAATTTCAAAGGGTCCCCAATCTCTAAAGTGCTTTATTTCTTGAAAAGTCAACTTATGATGATACTTATCGCCAAAGAAACCACTTTGTTTTACGTGCTTAAGGCCCGGCATGGCGTTGCCACTTAGTGGCGAGGTCTTTAATAAATGCAATAGCAACACCACCCCTTTGCGCAGAATTTAGCCCGAGAATAAATGGGAACAAACGGCATGTGAAAGACAATGCCCGAGGCCCAGAGTGCGAAACCGCCAGCGCGCACGTTAATCAAATTTTGCTTGAAAGCCGTGCTGTCCACCTTTCCCGCGTATCGGGAAGAACGCGGAAAATAAGTTCTAAGTTAGAGCCCTGACAACGGTAGACGCATTTTTGATTAGGGAATCGATGAAGAAACTGAAGGTACAAGCTAACACTACTTCAACTTATACCGGGTCGGGCACTGTTTCAAATCTTTAAAATCAGTTCGCTTGTCGATGGCCTCCGTCGTTAGCAATTTAACTTCAGTTGAATCCCTCGTGGTAAAGAATATTAGACCGATATTCCCACTCTCCCTTGATCTCACAACTTGAAAACCCCTGGGGAATGTAAAGCCGGACCCTGAATATCACGTAGCGGCGCCAGTTGATATCTTGTTAGGCGCCGACGTGTTTTGAATTGTTTAAGATCGGAAAAAAAAATTTCCCGGGAAGAAATCGGGAACTTGACATTAAAAGAA
The DNA here is from genome assembly GCA_964035755.1 of Teleogryllus oceanicus. NCBI lineage: Eukaryota > Metazoa > Arthropoda > Insecta > Orthoptera > Gryllidae > Teleogryllus > Teleogryllus oceanicus. The sequence goes on from CAXIVR010001814.1 coordinate 7,945, forward strand.
CTGCATTCGGATACATTGTAACCGCACCATGAAAACTTGTTTTCAGCCCGATCTAGTATTTGCAACTTTGTTACGGAACAGCGTAACTTCAAAGTTCTAAATTTCAAGGAAACGCAGTGGAAAAATGGTTCCAATGGATTGCAAAGGACGAACAGCAAAGGCTCCCAGAAAATTATAAACCCCTTTTTTGTCAACAAAGTCATTTAACAAGTCCTGTTACAGCAACTTCAAAATTTCAAAGAACTGGTGGATTGAACGTTCACAGGTTAGTATAAAAAAAGCACTCATTACCAAAAAGTTTTGGTGCAGATATGTGTGATAAACTGAAAGATAGACTTGATTGAATAAATATCTGCACACAATGTTCAATCTAGAAGCCCAAAATTCAAAGTGACGAGTTTTCATTTTGTAAATCAGCACTCAAGAAGAAGCTCTGCTAGGAAGCTTGTTAATCGAAATGTGGAGGTAACTCCCTAAACCATCAACTATAAAAGGAAAGGTGTATCGTTCAACAGTGTTCGATTAATCCATATTCTAATTTGATTTAGATTCATGTAGGATTCCCTTATGTTGATCATCTTACTAAAGGCGAATAAAAATGCTCAAATATTCAAGTCCTTGTTGTAAAAATCAATTCAAATGCCAATCTTGCCACTTAAAAAATGTTCCATTTATTACGGAATAGGGGTTATACTTAATTAAAACCTGTATGCTCCATGACTTAGATTTGACAGAAGTTTACTCCGCTCACTTTTGGCTGGCAACAACTCAACACCTTGGCTCTGCCCCCTCCCTGCCTACCAACTAAATCTTTGAATGTATTCCAGGCTATACAGGCACAAAGGTCCCCTTTTCTGAACGGTGGAGTGCAAATATCTAAACCAGCTGCAGACCAGGGCCAAGGGCGCACCAGCAGCCCGGACCAAAGGTGGGACAGCTGGTCAGTGGGGTGGAAGACCTCCCACCTCTCATCTGGCCTCTGGGAAAGTACTGAGACCCTTTCCCCGGACGCGACTATCGATTTCGGATAGTCAAGCTAAAAAACCTGCAGGGTGTAATCACCGCACCTGTGAAGACCCGCCCTTTTCCCCTTCGCGGGAGGACCCCGATAACCTGTGAGTGCCATCTCCTCTACGCGTAGTTTCCCGTAATAGAGGTTGAGGAGCGCATTCCACAGTGATTGCTAACACTCTGTTCTGCACTCCAGTTCCCAGCATGTTAAATTGAAATTTAAATGCCTCAGTTCACTGTGTTTTGTGATGTGAAGCCTTCAATGAAGCCATCAATCATCCTAGAGACCATCTGAGAAAAAAACAATCCATTATTTATAAGGTTTATTCATATAATTAGGCTTAGTATGGAACATATGAATAATATTTTTAACCTTAATATTTTAAAAGGTAATACTTTAATTGAACTGTGATCTCATGGCCAAGAGATGGTTTTTAAAACCTGAGATTTTGTTAGTAAAAGCTAAGTTTTTGTAGTGGATCTTTAGAAAAAATTCATGTTTTATAAAATTTTTTCTCATTTCAAAACAGGTTTTTGTTTTTTATAAGAGAACTGCTTGTCCTACGGATTCTTCTATCAAAATCCGCATCTACATCAAATTTAGGACTTTTTGACACCTCATTCACCTCTGTAGCTTCCCGATTGATGTTTCTGGTCAATTTGAAATATTTTCAAGCTATATTCTGAGCAGCACCTACAGTGCTGCAGACACTACAGGGTCTGCAGCATCACACAGGTGTCAAGAGGGTCGCAACACCTGGGAGGCGCTACCTACGTATTCTTTTGGCAAAAAGGTTCCAAATTATCGATCCATTCTCCCACTGTTGTAACCCCTCCCTTCATGGCTGTTTCCCTTTACTAACCCCTATAAAAGGGGCGTTTTCGCGCACAGCGCCTTCATTCTCTTTTTTATTTTGCTGCGTCCAGTGGCGTAGCTTGTTAATTCTTTCCATAGGCCCGCCTTCAGAGTCGTTATGTAATCAAATCTGTATATAGTATTTGTTGTAAATAGTGTTTTTTAATTTTTTCCTTGCCGAGATAGTATGTTAGTTACTTCAATAGATGAATCAAATTATGAAGACTAAAATAATATTGTTTCTATTTTCAGTAAGCCTGAGCCATGGTTGTTGTTTTTTTTTTGGTTCCTTGAACCAAACAATGTTAATGAAATTGAGTGCATAAAGGTATTTAATGTGTTGATTTGGACTTGGGAAAAGGAACTCTTACTTTGAAATGTTAATGATTTAATAATGTTTATGTTGTTTGAGCTCGTTTACTACATATGTTATGTTTATGATGTCGCTGACCTCTGATTGGTGGAGGTGCGCTAAGTCCTGGTATTTACTTGAATTTTTTACGTTGCAGTTCCGCATAAGTAAGACGGCACTTGGCCGCTTTGGAATTTATGGAAAGGTGCCCCGCGAGTATAAGTCGGCGCTTGGCCGCATTCGGCACACGGGAGACTACGTAGGCGTTTGTTGGCCCGTGCGGTAGCTCGAACCGCGGTCCCTTTTTGCAACGGGCCCCGGCCCGCAGCCGGCAGAGAGGGCGGCTTGGCTACAGCCGTCACCGGCACGCAGCGGTGGGGTCACGCGACCTTGTATGCGGCACGCTGATCGGCGCTCGTGTCTAGGAACAGTTTGTTCAGCGAAGCAGCGGGCGGGCGCTCGTACCGCCCACTCGCTTATGCGTAAACTTGCTGCATTCCTATGTTGTCTGGTTACGAAAGGTATAGAAGAAATCCATTTCAAGAATTTTGGATTATGCCTCCCACGAAAGTTGGTTCCATGGCTCAATGCGTAGTTCTGTTTATTAGAATGTTTTTTATAAGAAGGCCTAAATACGGCTTCTTCAGCAAATTTGTTTATATACGTTTCTATCTACCCGTCCAAAGTGGGCATTCAAAGGTAGATTATAAGACAGCATTTCTGTATGTGCTTGGGATGTTGTAGATGCGCTACTAGTTAGTTCACCTTTTTGTTACAAGGTTTATGTTTCAATTTTCAGCTTCTCGCCCTAAAGTGGGTTCTTTCAAGAGGTCGACTGAAATCATTAATTCTGTATGTCGGCGCATTTTTTCGCGCCTTTGTTTTTGGGAGACGGCCCTGACCGTCCCTTTATTCTGCTTGAAATTGTAATTTGCTTTGTTTTTCCCGCAGCTGCTTTGCAACCTGGGATCAGGGAAAAACAAAATATTAAAATTGTTTATATAATAAATGTGTATATTGAAAGTTATTTGATTGTCATATTCCTGATTTGAGATCCTATAAAGTTGTGATACCTTTCATTAAAAACCTGGGGCGTCCATTTGAAAAGTTCAAGTGTGACGACAATCTTTGAATTTCGAAGCTTAGAAGCTTTTGTGTTAGCTTTGCATAATTATCTCCTTAGGCAAATGTGATGATCGTCTGCTAACATATTACGTAGCGAAAATTAATGTTATCAATGTGCTGTTTTCAACAGCTGGCGACCGTATTAAATAAATTGTCATTAAATAAGAGGTCAGCCAAGTTTGATATTTAACACCGCTGCCGGGCGCCGTCGCCAGGGAGCGCGTCGAGGGGCGGGGGTGGGGGATGGCGTGGCGGGTGAGGCGTAGCGTGGGTGAGGGCGTGGCGTGGGTGAGGCGGGGGGGGTGAGGGCGGGCGGGTGAGGGCGTGACGAGGGTGAGGGGGGACGAGGGGTGAAAGCGTGGCGGGTGAGGGCGTAGGTGCAGTGGGGGTGGTCGGTTAGGTGTGTGCCACTGACCGCGAGGGCTGCCGCCCCCTCGCCAGGGACGCGTCGAGGGGCGGGCGGGTGATGGTGTGGGGGGTGAGGGGGTGGCGTGGGTGAGGGCGGCGTGGGAGGCGTGGGGGGCGTAGCGTGGGGGATGGGTGGCGGGGTGAGGGCGTGGCGTGGGTGAGGGCGTAGCGTGGGTGAGGGGCGTGGGTGGGAGGGCGAGCGTGGGTGATGGTGTGGGTGGGTGAGGGCGTAGCGTGGGTGAGGGCGTGGCGTGGGGGAGGGCGTGGCTGGGTGATGGCGTGGCGGGTGAGGGCGTGGCGTGGGGGAGGGCGTGGCGTGGGTGATGGCGTGGCGGGTGAGGGCGGGGGTGGTGAGGGCGTGGCGTGGGTGAGGGGGTGGCGTGGGTGAGGGCGTGGCGGGTGAGGGCGTGGCGGGTGAGGGCGGAGAGGGGGGGAGCGTGGCTTGGGTGAGGGCGGTGCCAGTGGGGGGTGGGGGTGTTTAGTGTGCACTGACCGCCAGCGCCGCTGCCGGGCCCTCGCCAGGGAGCGCGTCGAGGGGGCGTGGCGTGGGTGATGGCGTGGCGGGGGGAGGGCGTAGCTGGGGAGGGCGTGGGTGGGTGATGGGTGGGGGAGGGCGTGGCGGGTGAGGGCGTGGCGTGGTGATGGCGTGGCGGGTGAGGGCGTGGCGTGGGTGAGGGGGTAGCTGGGTGAGGGCGTAGCGGGTGAGGGCGGGCGGGGTGAGGGCGTGGCGGGGTGAGGGCGTGACGAGGGGTGAGGGCGTGAGCGTGGGTGATGGTGTGGCGTGGTGAGGGCGTGGCGGGGTGAGGGCGAGCGTGGGTGGAGGGCGGGCGTGGGGGATGGCGTGGCGGGGGGATGGCGTGGCGGGTGGGGCGTGGCGGGGTGAGGGGGGTGGCGGGGTGATGGCGTGGCGTGGGTGAGGGCGTGGCGGGGGGAGGGCGTAGCGGGGTGAGGGCGTAGCGTGGGTGAGGGCGTGGCGTGGGTGAGGGCGGGCGTGGTGAGGGGGTGACGAGGGGGGAGGGCGAGCGTGGGTGGTGGGGGCGGGGGGAGGGCGGCGTGGTGAGGGCGTAGGGTGAGGGCGGGCGGGTGAGGGGACGAGGGGTGAGGGCGGACGAGGGGGAGGCGTGGCGTGGGGGAGGGCGTGGCGTGGGGGATGGCGTGGCGGGTGATGGCGGCGTGGGTGAGGGGGTGGCGGGGTGAGGGCGGAGAGGGGAGGGCGTGACGAGGGTGGGGCGTGGCTTGGGTGAGGGCGGTGCGAGGGGGGGGCGTGTTGGGTGTGTGCTGACCGCCGCGCCGCTGCGGCGCCGTCGCCAGGGAGCGCGTGGAGGGGCGGTGCACCCGCGGCGAGGGGTGCTCGCTCAGCGGCCACTTGCGGATCGACCTGCGGGCGCTGCAGGATTCGGCGCTGGGGTCGTCGCCAGTTTGGGACTGCAGCAAAGCGCCACATCAACTTTTTGTTCCCTTTTGCAAGGCTTTGGGACGTGATGGTTACCGATTTGCAAATATTGATTTTTATTGGACCGACATACGAAACGGGAGGAATTGATATGACTGCAGTTTTTTTGCCCGGAAGATCCTATGGTTCAGTCGATGACAGAATTTTCGTATCTAGTTAGACAGGACTAATTCAGCCGTTGTGAGAAGAAGAATTCTAGCGGCCGGTTACTCTTATTGGTGGTTCTAGTTATTTCTGGGTCAACACCAGGCAAATGCTGGAGCTGGTAACTTAAATACGGACCATAACCTGTGTGCGATCTTTTCCTTTCCCCCCTAACACCCATTCTCACTGCCGACACTCACACGCACGTGCAATACACTACGAGACTTGACGAGACCAGTCTTGGCTTACAGATTTTCCAGGCTGAGGCGTTTCGGCGCCGGTGGGAGATACCTGGTTGGAAAGAATTAGAAGCTGGCGGGAATGAGCGGCAGATCTGCCCATCGAGCGGAGGATCACCACCACCTCGCGCGATAATAACATACTACACTTACGGATGAGTTGACCTTTTTCCCGTTTATACGTCCCAAATCACTAATCAATTAATCAAAACATTTACTGGGCAATTTTACCTCGTAGGTTACTCCAATTCGGTTTTGGAAATATTTTTATTCATAAGTCACGTATCATCTTGTTCTGGAGTGGAGGTTAGAATAGAAGGAATGACATCGTGGAAAAAATGAATTTTAATGATTGGGATGCGTAATGTTTTTTTTGGGATACAAGCATTGTCTATGGAATGAGTTTTAAAATGTGAAAGAAATATGTGGATTTCATGCAAATATTGCTTATCATTGGCGGGAATACATAGAATAATTTTATTAGTCAACACTGCAGCGCCTCTGACCGGGAGGTCCTAGGTGCGAGTCCTGACGGTGGCACGATTTTCGACACTAGCTTTTCAGCAGGGGCGAATTCATTCGCTGTCTGGAGGAGAATTCAATCGGCCGGCTGCTCTGATCGGTAGTTTCCGGGTTTCTCCCATCAAACCAGGCGAATGCCGGGCAGACCTAACAAACGGGTCACGGGCCGCGCGCGATCTTTCCTTGTCCTATCCCTCCCCTTACACACACACGTTCACTAATATGCACACCCTACTATATATTCCGGGGGACCGGTCGGAGCTTGAATTTGTCCGGCTGGGCGGTGCGCCGTGGTGGGAGAGTCCTGTTAGGAGGAAACCCCACAGCCGGGGCCTGAAACTCGCCATCCAGCGGGGGAAGATCACCGCCATCTTCAGAGGGGAAACATGCACTACATTACGGGAACAATGTCCAAAATGTGACAGCGCGGAATCACTAATCAACCAACCAACCAGCCAATCCGTGCCGAGGTGGATTCGAACCGCGACCCTCCAACTTTAGCGACCTCGGCTATCCAGGCCGGCGTGGATTTCTTATTTTGATTTTTCTTCTGACACAAGGTGATCTACTGATCATTCGCACGTGAAGGCCCATTCACAATGCAAACATAAGCATAAGCATGGCGTTAACATAAAAGTTAGGACTACGTCTACAAGCGGACTCATTCACAATGCGTTCGCATAAGCATAACACGTAAGACGTTAACTTGAGAGCTTGCAAGCTAAGCTTCTGTGCTTATGCTTATGTCAGACATAGAATAAGCTAATCACAGTTCGATAACTCAAAATCGAGTATGGGAGTCGATAGGCGAACTATTCGTGTGCTGCGTGGTTGTGTTTGTCGTCATTTGTTTTGAAATCTCGAAATCGATTCTCATATCCAACCAATAGTAAACTAGGAATGTCTCAGCCAATAGAAACTCTTATTTTGCCTATGTTTATGTTCGACATTGTGAATACGCCAACTCTTCGCTTATGTTAATGTCTATGTCTATGTGTTATGCTTATGTTTGTGATTGCATTGTGAATGAGCCTCTGAGTGGCCTTCCGAAGCCCTACCCATGGCGGCGGCGGTGAGCGCGGCGAGCAGGGCCCGCGAGGCGCCCGCGCGCGCCGACGCCCGCCTGGGCGTGCCCTCCTCGGCCGCGCGCAGCGAGCGCCCGTCCTCCTCCACCTCCGGCAGCGACCACATCGGCTCGCCCCCGCGCGTCGTCTGCAGCGCTGCGCACACACCGACGATTTAGTCGTAAGCACGGAATACGTGGAGCCTCGCTGCGCATGGAGCTAAGGGGCGGTCTTACACCATTGCCACTTTGGGCGAATGTTGCGATTTCACAGAAGTTATTAATTATTTTCACTGCAAAATGTTCTTATTTTCTTCTTTGATTTTTCAGTATACCATTCACGCTCTCATTCATTCTAAAATTTATATTTACGAAACACATTCATTCCTACATTCATACACATAGAGCTCTCCAGCATTGCTGCGCATGGAGCTAAGGGGCGGGTCTTACACATATTGCCACTTTGGGCGAATGTTGCGATTTCATAGGATGTTATTAATTATTTTCACTGCAAAATGCCTTTATTTTCTTCTTTGATTTTTCAGTATACCATTCACGCTCTCATTCATTCTTAATTTATATTTACAAAATATATTCATTCCACATTCATACCACACTACACTGCACTATGAATACTTTATACACTTTCATGTTGATCGCCACGGCGCGACGTCACTCAAGCGCCCGTGCCGCCGGAGGTTTTCTCCTCCGGGTGGACCAGGCCCGGAGGGGCGTTTCTGCGCTTCCCAGGAGGTTTCCGGCATCTGGGAGCTGCGAGCACCTCCCACGCACTCCGCCTTAACACTACGGCTCTGGGCAGCGAGTGATGGCCTCCGACCGCAGGGCCTGCCCTGTCACTCCCGGACGGTGGCAGGATGTGCGACCTAGCCAGACAGCTCTCGCGCCCAGCCGCTGCCTGGGAGGAATTCTAGCGGCCGCCTGCTCCATCGGTAGTTTTCGTGGTTTCTCCGATCAACACCAGGCGAATGTCGGAGCAGTACCCACCAAACGGCCACTGGACCGCGCGCAATCTCTCCTTCCTCTTCCTTGTCCTATCCTCTCCTTACACACACACTTACACTAACATGCACTACACTACCACATATTCCGGGAGACCGGTCGGGAGCTTAGAGCTCGTCCCGGTGGGGGCGGTGCCCGCCTGTGGGAGATACCTGGTTAGGGGAAATCACCGCTAGCCGACGGGAAGGTGTCGGTGTTGGATCTCAGCGTCAAATCACCGCCACCTCCCGAGGAAACAGCACGCATCACCCATTCTAATGAGCTTAGAAGTTGACGCGCCCGGAATCACGAATCAATCGATCGATCGACTAACACAAATGGGGCCTGGCGAAGGAAGTCTCCGAGTCTCGTCTACATCTGAAGACAAATGAGGCACTTACAGCTCGTCCCAGCGCCAGCGGAATGGATGCGCCGTTGGAAACCAGGGCGAACCTCGCATGTTGGGACGAAAGTCCGACACCCTTCCACCCGTGGATACATCCTACACAACAAGCATGGGAGTAATGACCATGGACGCGTCCGTCAACACGAATCGTCGGACAGCCAGCGAGCGGCGTTGATTGGCGATGGAAAACACCGCGTGTCCGCTTAGTTTTAGCAAGGTGTCTGGCCATGCATTGCAGTAACAACTAGTAGTGACACACTGAAATGTGCTTTGAGTAGACTGGAAGATCTGTTACAAATGTTTTCTTATTTACAGCCTCGTTTCTCCATAAAATCGAATATCAACTTCGAATATCGAATATCAACTTCGAAATAATCGAACATGAACTTGCTCTTTCTGTTGATTTGGCTGGAGAATGGGTCCGGTTCCATGCGACAGCACGGGTATTCCACCGCCTGATCTTCTTTAATATAATCTTGTCTGTCATGGAGACATTAAAATTCTTGCCTGTCAGTCACAGTTGCGTTCTAGATTGCCACAGACACGTTTCGGCTGTCATACTGCGACCTTGTTGAAGCGAAATGTGCGAAGTGGATTTCGCACGAGTTATAAACGATGAGAACCCGCTCCACTCGGCTGCCAGATGATCGGACGATCTGCCAATGCGGTAAAAGCATCGGACGGGAAATGCCCTGGGCGGCGGCGAAGGGAGGGGCGGCCATCGGATGTCGCGGGGCAGAGGCATCCGCACAATGACGCGACTGAGCGTCGCGGCTAAATATCCCGCATGACACATATGCATGACGGACTGGGCGTCGCTGCAATAGCCCTAAGCCTGGCGGAGACGTAGGCCTTAGTCGGCATTCGTGTTTTGAATTTTTGACGGCTTCTACGCAACTACAATTCCATTGTCAAACAGAAAGGCGTAAGTAATGGATGAATATGGTTTATTTCATTGTTTCAAACTCTGTCCGAGAGAACAGGAGTAAAATCCGATATAAGGACACATGTTGTGACAATTAGGAATCGCCGAAAACGTTTTTTACGAAGTTCGTTTCATACATGGTTATTATTTTAATTTTTATTATTATTATTATTAATGCTAAAATGTACTTATATTTCTGCCATACAAAATGAATGTTATAGAAATCTTAGCTTTCTGATGCTTTCATTTCAACTGATTACGATATTATCCTCTTCCCTTTCTTCTATTAGCTCAAGTTCTTGTGCTTTGTGGTCCTGCTCCCCTGATGCCCGACGTCCTGTAGATATTTTGGAAGGGACTCTTGGCGAAGACCCGAAACCTTCTTGGGGCTTTAGGTTCTCTGAAAAAAAACGGCCAAATATTTCACCCTGCGGTTACAAACACATGTCATGATATTTACGTATTAAAGAGAAAACGTATGTCCTTTTATTCCTGCATTTTCATGTATTTGTCAAAATCAAAATCAGCTGAGAAAAAGACAACATTTATATATGTGTTTGGTGCTGATATTTATACAGCAAAATACTACCATATGGACATATTCATTATATACAAATAAATTTGTAGTTTTTTTTTTTTTCGCATTCACGTTTTCATGTTAATAAATATTTTAAATCTTATTGAACCTAATTATCAAAGGAATGCCAGTATTTAATTACATTTTATGAAAATGCGAAAGAGAGTCAAATGCGAAAATGCGAAATTCAGTGTTTCAAGGGCCATTGTCGGAATTTGAGCTCATTTTTACAGAAAACTGTTGAGTTTTTGAGAAACGTTATTTGACATTATTTAAAGCACATGTACTCATAAATATAATAATGCAAGAAATTGCCTTAACAAGAGAAGAGTCACAAAATTTTCATTTTTTAAAAGAATACAACAATATGACGCTTATGTCATGGTATAGGTTTCTTGGAAACTAAACCTATCAAAAGTTAAAGAAAAATTTGAAGTCAAAATTTGAAGCCAATGCAAGAATATTTGCAATTTTTAAAATTGATGTGTAAATATGTGTGGAAATGAAAGTGATGTAAAATGTAATGTGATGAATAAAATGAAAGAACTATTTATGCACAACCAATTTCGTTTGAAGGAAAATCTCTGTCTTCAATTTTTTCAAACGAGGCCAAAATTCAAATTTTTGCAATTTTCAAAATTTCAGAATTAACCTACGAAAATTGGACCTATGCCATCATTATAAGTGTCTTTACTCTATTCTTACAAGAAATTTAAAGAAAAATTTGGGAGCCATTTTCAGAAAAATTTTGTATATGTCCGGGGTCTTCATGTAAAGTACACCAAATTTTAAGGAATGTTTGTCAAAATCACAAAGCTTCAATTCGAGCCAGATTGACGGGGGTTTCTTCAATTTGGAACAGATCGTTCTAATGGTTTAGGCGCTTTAGTGTTTATAAACGGACGGACAGACGGACGGACAGTAATTTAGAGGGACTGCAGAAGGGCCCAGACTTTCTCACTGCAGATTTCTAATTTTCTTGTTGTGGACTGGTACTGTACAGCCTTGCCCTCCTTCCTGCTGCCGTCTGTCGTTACCCAATGTACATTTTTGAAATTTTCTCAACATTTCGGTTTCCAGATAGTAGAACGAAATATTATTTAACGAATAATAAAAATGCTAAAACCTTGTCTTAATAGCAATTTTCATTGAAATGTTTGGAGTCGCTTTAAGAAAATAGCGTTAGCGTTCGAGAAACATTATTTGACATTATTTAGACATGTACTCATAAATATAATAATGTAAGAAATTCCCTCTAATGTAAATATTACTGGCGTAAGAGACAAGTCAAAAAATTAATTTTTGAAATTTTTTGAAAAACAAATGAAAAGAGCTATATGGCGTTTAGGTCCTCGGAGGAGCTGTTAACCACTAACCTACCAAAAAAAAATTTGAGCCATTTTTGAGAAAATCCTGTTTTGTAACTTTCTAAAATTGCAAATATTGCACGCTCTTTCACAAAACTTATTAAATTTTAAAAATGTACATGACCATAACGAAACTATTAATGAAGAACAAATTTCAAAAAATATTTTAAAATTTTGAAGCTTCAACACAGCCAGATCGACTGGAGATTCTTCAATTTGGAAAGATCGTACGTGGTTTAGGCGCTAGGTTTATTCATATACGACAGACGGACAGACAGACAGACAGACAGACAGGGACCGGACTGGACCGGCGCAGACCGGACGGACGGACGTTTTGAAAAAGCTTTTTCGGTGTAAGGAGACCCCAAAATGTGTATTTCCGTTGAAATATCGAAATCGATTTTCCGCAGGAGTAATAACTTTCTCTACACTACATATATTATTACTCCGTATATACGTATGTATACGAGAAAGTAAAAAGTAATTGTAATCACGTTGTAAGATACAAGTGCAAATAGTGCATGTAAACGTAAGCTTCCACGGCTCGAACCCATATCTTCTTCAGTGTCTGGATGACGTCGCGTCGCAGGCTGAGAGGCCGATGTTTCGTTTGTCATGTTGCAGGCTTCCTCAGGGCAGGCGGCATGCCACGTCGCCATCTCAGCCTGCGACGCGGTGTCAGCCTGACATGGAAGAAGATATGCAAATAGTGCATTTCAACTCAAGAGTGTCACCATTCTCAGGATGAATAGATAATAATGTTTTATTAAGATTAAACAAAAATTCAAACTATTTGATTTTGCGCAAAGATATTCCATGTACGTTTTCTCACTTGAAAAATTTCCAATGCACTACTTGTATATTTGTTATTTAAATTTGGTTCTTCGTCCTGCTAAACATGCTACTAATGTTGATTGAAATTAATATGAAACCGCGTATTAGTTCCAATATTACGTTTATTACGAAACTGATTTTTCTCGTTTATATAGGACCGTGAATAATAAAACTTTCTATTACTATGACACTGATCTCACAACTGTTTCATAAATTTTGATTTTAGACAATGAATCTAGATGAACTAATAGATTTTGTGTATGTACATATAGTGATACAATTATTATTATTATTATTATTATTATTATTATTATTGTAACATTTGTGTCAATTATATCAGGTAAAAATGAGTGACCATGTGCAGTGTATGAGGCAACCCGTGCACTTACCTAATGTGCTATGGAGTTCTTCTGGCCACTGAGTCGATGGTCCGGCTTTATCTAATTCTCTGATTTTGCATGATCTTGCACTGCAGATACAGATTACTATTTGAAGATTCATTTATTACGGCCATATGGATATCTTTGTCATTAGCAAAATCATAATGAAACACTTTGTCCTTATTCAGTATTTGATTAACTGCAGTGTGCGTGTGCTGCATGTATGTGCGTGTGTATGTGTATGTGTGCGTGTGCGTGTGTGCATGTGTATGTGTGCGTGTGGTGGATCCGTCACCTCGGTTATACCACTTCCCGCGCACCACTCGAGACAGATGAGCTGTCATTCGACGCGTCTCATCTCCCCGGTAGGGAACTAATCATTTGTTTCTGGGTCCTGCAGAAGATTCATAGAAATTTCCAAAAATACGTATTGCGTGTTTTAGCCTGATCTTAGTCAGTATGCCGAGAATTAAGCCAACGCCTCCTAAATAGATCTATGTTGGTGGCGTTGATGAAACTCCAGAACCCAAAGGCAAAGTTTCACCATACGCCCAATTTTCTTTCATGACGTTGGCAACACTGATGCTGCCATCTTTAAATGAACAATTGGGAAAATCATGTGAATCGCACGACAGATTTCATTTTCATCGAAATTACCTTATTTTTTAAGTAAATTTGCGAAAACCAATGAACAGTATTGCTTTGGAAAATTTGGGAAATTTGGTAAATTTGAAGAACATCAAGTGAATACGGATGAAACAAAACTATGAGTAATGCTAGAGAATTAACGAACGTTCTTACATTCCACTTTACCTTTCGTTCTTGAGTGCGCAAATACCGAGTTTCAATCGAATGTGACCAACACGGGTTCTTATTAAACTTAACTTATTCATAAGCATATAAAACAATCGCTTTGTAATGTTATATAGATTCGCATACAAACATTAAGATAGCAATGGAAGAAGTAGAAGTGAACACAAATTAACGGAGTTTTTGAAGTTTTAATTCTTCAACATTTAGAGGAGAAAAAAATGGAAATATTAAGAAAATCCAGGGATGAATCAAATGTAGTTGTAAAAGATGTTGCAACAGAACTTTGGAACTAATTGAGAATGATCTAATATTAAGAGTAGGAATAAGGGGTGAACTGCAGCTTAAGAGTGATCTTTATGTAGATTTTTGTGCATATTAGCAAAAAGGGTTCAAAAGTAGCTATACCAAATTTTAACTATTCGCATCATCCATAACCGTTAGTATTTTTTCCAGCGGTTGCAATTTTAAATTGCAATATTATCAGTTCATATACCATATGGAGGTAAAATATGCAAGCCGTTGGGTGTTGGACATTTTTGAAAGATAGTTTAACATTTTCAGTTACTACGATGTATTGGTATGTCCAATGCCAGAGACTGAAAGAACTTATTTGAAGCTATGTATGACATTTTCATTTTCATCACATAAAAACACTTTAATACAGTTACAGCGTCAGCGATGCCACATTCAACCAGTAAGACATTATTTAGAAAGACATTCGTGAAAATATAACAAAACTGTTATCTTTAATTTTTATCTTAAGCTTCTTTGCAGACATATTAAAGTAAAATGGCGATTGGGATTGGTTCCCGGGTATAAGGTTCCGGGTTAAGGTTCAGTTATAAATCTACGTGTCACAAAAAAAATAACTAATTAATTTACTTCAGTAATTGAATAATATTTAATTGGGGAAAAAACAAAAACGATTGATTGCTCATACACAATGTACATAATGATAGGGGCAATGTGTTTTAGTAAATTAGTCGATATACCACCGATTTAATGAAGTTGAGTTTACTTTTTCATTAGCGGACAATTCTTTGATAATTTTTAATACTATTACGAACACGCCTTGGTGTCCCATTCCACATTATTTAATTTTCAGAATTTCAGAACTTCTGTTTCTAATGTGATAGGCTTTTAATAATGTTTCATTTCCTTGGTGCCTTGGCCCGATTCAGACGTGGCACGGATGGACCCTGCGCTACAGAAACGAAACTTGGATATCTCTCTGAGTGACTGTAAAATTTATTAGTAAGCCCTGATGATGGAATTAAACATTCCGAAACGGCGTAAACCTAGTGCTTGTTTGTTTATACCCTAACCAATCCGTAAACGACATCCTCATTACATCATGGTCGTACAATGAATAATATTTGCAATATATGGAAAAGTGCATACAGTTCTAAGAGTTCAAGAACCTTAAAAGAAAAGAATTGAATGTTTCCTTACATTCAAATTATCATCAAGTTATCAAGAAATAAATTTATATAATAATCTAGTCTCGGCTTAATAGTCTGAATGATTTTGCAAAAGAAACAACAAAAACAATTACATACTGTATATACAATTTATCGACGGTTTCACATTTTCAATCATCGTAAAATAAGTCATAAAATGCTCCAAATCATGTTGTCAACCAAAGTGAAATTATTTTTCGTGAGAATGGATATCGCAGTGACGCTTAACCTAACATCTGCAATATACTGTGGCTCAAACTTGGTGGATCGAAGTTTCTAGCTTTAATACAAAGTTCCGCTTTTCGACTATTGTTAATTATCTTAACATTTTCTTTTACTCTATTCGTAATGGGTGTTTTTCCTGTTCAAACGCATATCAGTACAGGAACAAGGTGATTCAACCGCTACTTGCTGGCTATTACCCACTCTGTCAATAATTTAAACATTGTTGTCTAAAATGGTATGAATCATTTGCGTGTTGCTTCGTAGGGTATCATTCAAAACATACCTTTCCTCATTAAAGAATTAAATAATTCAAAAATGGCTGGAGTTCTGTCGCAGAACTGTCTGAATTTTGGTGCTCGCCGAACATTGAGCCACCTTCGACTTCACGAAGCCTGACACTCCCGCCAAGACGTCGGGATTTGATCGGGACCTCGTTAGATCATTACCTAAAACGACCAGCAATTGTTAGAAGGGCTTAAGTCTTGACAATAAATTGCCAAATTTAATCAAGTCGTTCAGGATTCCCAGAAATAATCTGTTTCAACTACTGAAAACACATTTTTGGCTGAGATAACTGCACAATTTTTACATCTGTCAATGAGCCTTTAATAGAAACATTATAGATAGTGAAAGGCATAAAAGGTATATACATACGTATTCCTGATGCTCATAAATGATGATATAAAAGCGAATTAACTTCCCAATAATACATTTATTTAACTTTTGAAAGAGAGTTTAACAGGCTTCCGCGGTGATATAAGACCTCTTTCTTAGCAATTCATGAAATATTAATTTAGGAAACTCCGGCAGAAATGTTTAATAAAACTGAAAGGACTGTGCCGTGTGAAATAATTAGGTATAATGAACCTAGTGTCTGTACGTAAAAATTATTCTAATGAATAATTACAACACTCTCCTATAATTTTAAGGAAGGTAATTTTAGAGATAAAATTACTTAAACCCTTGTAAAAAATTGTTTGGGTTAACAACTCTTGTAACAACTACTGGAAAATAATAAACATTTACTTTGTTGTAATGGCACATCCATGGTTATGCCTATGATAGCGTATTGTATCTAGGTTTCCTATCATTCAGCCACGAAGATTACTCTGAAGTTGTTTTCTCTCTACCTTTCTCGTAGTCTTCTTTTGTGTGGATTTTCAATTCGCCGTCAGTACATCAATTTCTTAAGCTATCTGTCGTCGCCTATTCGACGGATGTGTGGAAAATACCAATCCAAGTTAAGTATTTAAATACCTGACAATGTAACCCTGGGACCTTACCGTTAACAATTGTTTGCATTGTAAATAATATTTCAACTGTCGATTTCGAAGACTTCAAACCTATTGCTACAGTATTTCTATTATGTTTGTTTATATTATTTTTTGTTCCTGATGTGATATCCTTACAGGAGGATAGAATTATTTTGAAATTTTGTGGTCCTTTTAAATTTCTTTATTTAATTTTTCCTTACACTTATTTCTGTGATAAATAGTACATCAATTATTTGTGTGCGTCGTCTCCGCTCAAAGTTCTTCAAAACAGAGGCACACTATGTACTGCTCTCTCTGTCCACACTTGTACTGCTATCTCCAGAGTCATCTATCATCATTCTTTCAAGACTACCATTAAACCGAGAGCTTAAATGAAATGGTTCATTTTCTCCTTGAATCATTTGATTATCTGTACAATGCAATAAAAAGGAATAACTGTATTTATTTACGTCCATATTCATAGACCAAAAATTACGTTTATGAAGTCAGTAGCCTGTTATTGTAAAATGATGTTGCTCCACTATGGTACCTCACAGCACTCACTTTATCATTGCTGCTATGAAACTGAAAATAAATTTGATAACTTATATCGGATTTCGATACTACTGATGAATAATGCTTATTTTACGTGGCGAGACTCCGGCCATGAGGCCGGCTCTTCCGTTTGACCTTCTTGGCTCATTTAGGCTTGAGGGATCTTTTACATGAGTAAGTCTACTATCATGGAACAGCGATCATTTCCCTCCGAAGGCGGCGTACGAAGGATTTTTCGCCTTCAAAAAACACGGCTTCATGGGGTTTGAACCGGATACTTGAGCATTAGAATTTGATCCGCTAACCATTACACCATCATATTACAAATGGTGTTAATTATTGGCATTAACTTATGAAATGGAATGTATGTTTCATTCCTTTCTCGTATTATATTTGTGTTATAAAATCTAACGACATAATCGGAAGTATTCTCCTCAGAAACAATCGAGGTGAAAAAGTTCCCACAAGCATTTCTAAAGTGCATAGTTGCAGTTTCCAGAAAAAATCAAAGCGAACATTTCTTTCGCAAGCAATGTGTCACAAGGATGTGATGAGATGATATCTAGTAATCAGTCAAATGATGCCACCGCCGCCTGGCCTCGCTCCTCGACCAATCCCTGTGGAATTTGTGGTTGGCAACGCGAGCTCTCTGTAGGTTTCTCGACTCTCTCTCATTTCCCATGGTTCTCCATTGCTCCATCATTATCGCTATCATTTACTCATTAATTCACTCACGTACCTCGATGACCTCAATAGTTGAAGGGCCCGTAATCCCTAAATAAAACAAGTGGCATACATCATCAGTACTTTCGACGAACAGTGAACCAGCACCTGAATATGTTGTGTACTAAATTTCGAAAATAATATCGTTCGAAAGTGTGTATTTTGACTTCTCGACTGCCACTCATGAACCACCGCCAGAATTAAGTCGACAAAAAGTTCGTCTAAATATTCAATTTGTTCATTTTTGTTTTTTATTTGTGTCACTTATTGAAGTTTATTAGAAAATTATTTTAAATATATAGAAATATTTACAAATATTTGCATCATTATCACAAATATTTGAGTATAGTGGCTTGTTGTAGTTATTCATTAAACTTGACGTCTATTGGATAATTAGAGAAGGAAAACAGAAGTTATCATCCACAAAAATTAGTGCCGTATATTTACACTACAATATTAAGAGTCGGTTACAGTCTGTTACAGGTTCAACAAACAAACGACCAAACGAGTTTCGAAGATATTTCCCTGATTTCTCTAACAGAAAATTAAAAGACAACATGAGAAATTAGTACAAAAATATACAAAAAGACTAATCAATATGAAATATTACAATACAACTAGTACCGAAGTGGCTTAAAAGTTATTATACATACACAATTGCTAAAATCATTTTCTGCTCTGAGAAACAGGAACAGTGAAGCGATCTCTAAGGATTTTAACAAAGTACTATGCTATTAAATTACGATGCACGACCATATTGAGGCAGTGTATTGTTAAATATTCAAGAATTTTGTGAAGATAACTTCTATTATTCTTCTCCAAAATGGATTTTCAAGATTTCTGCGGTAACCACCGGTATGAATCTACTGAGTAACTTACATCTTGAAGACTTCTCGACTCGTGTGGTCTCAATCTTAATGTCGATTCCTTCCTATCTCTGGTCGCAGAAGCTCGAGCAATATTTTCACCAAAGACGTCCTTGAAAACACTGACGCGAGCAGAATCTTCCGAGAATGAATCGGAAGCTCGTGTTCCCTGAAAGGTGAAATACAAGTTATAAATTCCGTGTAACGTAATTTTTAATTCAAATTGTTCCTAAGACGCAGCGAAAGGTTATAAATCAATTACAATGCTCACTCTCCTTCGTAATTAATCTTACGATATTTTTTAGATATTGATTGACCTCAAGTCACTATCCTGTTTGAATGTATTTCTGTTGTTTCCAAATTGTTTTTAGAAAAGGTCAGAAATGATTCCTTACAATCAGGGAAGACTGTCTTGCTCTCCAATCCAAATAATAGGAAATTGAATCACCAATATATTAGAGATCCCAGAGAATAAAAAGAAGGCAGCTATGAAGTACTTTAAAATTTTGCTTTAGAGTTTGTATTTGACGGATGAAGGCACTATGTTATACATCAGAAACATTGTTACGCATACATGGCAAGTACGTATAAATAACGTACTGATCTGCAAAACTCTTTAATATAAATAACAATAATCATTATTATTATTATTTAATCGTGCACAGTTCACTGGTACTGAGACTGTAGTCATACAGATATCTATCAAGCATGTCTTCCAAATGCTTAATACATATTATAAATGAGAATTGTATATCAACAATCAAAATTACTATTTCTCGTAAGGCCACAAACAGATGCATATTTATGTGTAGAATTGAGAAGCATATGTACATTGATTATTGTAGACCCTAAAACGTTCATTATTTCCCAAAACTTTCTGACCAATGAGCACGTACTGAGTAGAACAGATTTCTGGAGATTGATGATGGTATCTTTTATTTCCGAGTGTTTCTAGCAAGTACTTTAAGGTCTTCGAATGATGCTCGTTGCTCAAAGAACGATAGGGACAGTCTTTGTTTCTAGTATTGTACTTTCACTGTTCTTTCACGAAATGGGCTAATTCTTGTACTTCTGGATCTTTACCAATACACTGTCATAAGATTATAGAATCGACGACTGCCATATCCACAAACCATACGGTTTTTGTTCCTATCCCAGAGTGTTATGTCAGGTCGGTTATGGTGTAGTGTTCTGATCTCTAAGTACATTTCGGTCCCAAGCAGTTTATAGCTGTTGTTTTCAAGCACATTTTGGGATATAGTTGTAATATGGTGTATCGCGGCTTGGTCCTAAACCACAGATCTTAACAAGTTGGGCATGGACAATTCATCCCACCATATTATGTCTGTTCTTATACTCAGTAGGGCTAGTACACTCCAGCCTGAGATAATAAGCTGAATAGTCTCCCACATTGCCCACACGTCCAGGAATCATAATAGGGCACATCTGGATCTTTGGTGCAATTACTAGTCTTGAATTGCAACCATGAATCCTTCAGTTTTGGGATATAGATATCAATATTGATCCATTTGTTCGCCATACCAGCGTCGACATTGGAATTGGCTACTTCAACCGGATATTAAGCGTGGATTGCCTTCTGCTTCCATCGCTTCATCTCTCGATCGAAGAATGGTTTCTGGAGTTCAGTTACATGTTGATGAGGCATAAAGACGTATAGTTATCATCTGCCTCTTGTGACTCTCTATGCAGATGAGATGATGTAGCTTTCGTCTGAAGTACTCTTATACAGACCTGTTTTGTACGGATACTGCTGATTGTAAGGATGCCAAGATGCCTCCCATGTTGTAAAAGCTGAATTATAACTAGGATTCGGCAGTTTTGGATGGGTTAAACGAACGTTTGTACCTTAAAGTATTTTCTTGAATAATTTTGGTTGTAATTCTACATAGTTTTGATAACTTATTATTTGTACTCTTCATCATCTACACTAATTCCGTTGAAGAGAGTAAGGAAGAAATGCTGTTCTGCCTTAGCTGACTCTGAAAGTATGGAAGATATATTCAATGTAATAAACAAAGGCCAGTAACTTCTCGTACATCGACAATTGAGATTACGCCATTACGGAGGTGGAGAATCGAAGACAAAATTAATAAAGATAGGAAAGATATTGTCCATCTAACACAGTATTCCGCCAAAGGTGAATATATCTTCAAAAGGCTGAAAAGCGGAATTAAATTGATAGCTAGGAGGTTGCAAATCGAATGAGCTCCAAAAGGGATTATTTAAAGCTTGGTGTATGGTGAAGAACAACCAGAGGAATCCCAAAGGGAAACCAAGGAAACACAATAGAGCAAACAAGGCGAGACTCTTAAACAGATTAAAAGCCGTAGATCTTGTACCCGCAATGGAACCCAAAAGGAACTTCCAAAAGGACGAAATCTCCTGCCGCAGGCCTTCATTTCAGCTCGTTTGTCTACGACGTACGCTGGCGCTGACCTCTGATTCTTCACGCGGCTCGTGACTGCCTGTAATTTGTCGCGTGCGGTCGTCACGGCAGCGCATATCTCATACCCAGGGCGAGCCGCGAGGGTTCCGGCTAATCGGGTAGCTTTCCCTAATGGCCGCTGCGGCGGCGCCGCCGCGCAATGTGATACGTGCTAATAAAGCGCTCGTAATTGTGCCCATCCCCAGCGGGGTCTATCGCAGGACCGTGTACATAGCACCGGGCCGCGCCGTGCAATTTAGCCCACCATCTGGTGGGACCTCCGGCAATTATGTGCTCGTAGGCGTGCAGCTCTAGTGGTGTGAAGATTTCTCGGTTATTTTGCCTACCTCACCTTCGTAAGGAAAAATATAGTTAATTTTACAAAAAATATAAAAGACACAACCAAGCGATAAAACATTTAGGAGAACATTTAGGTTCTATAGCACTGGAGGCGTCACGTCCGAACTGCATGTGATCCTTATTCGAAATATATTTGCTTTTGTATTTCCAGCGATTGTGGTTAGGACGTTGTACGATTCGGAGACGCAACGGCGTATTTTGGACACTAGCGAAATAGCTCCAATTGCCTCTGTCTGGAGGAATTCTAGCGTGACTGCTCTAATCGGTAGCCGTGTGTTCCTATCAATACCAGGTGAATACCTAAACATTACCTTAACAAACAGATCACGGACCGCACAATCGTTTCTTGCTCTTCTTCACACACACAGGCAGCAAGAAACACATGTCGGATGATCAGGCGGGTGCTTAGAGCTTGTCCCGGTTGGGGCAGTGCTTTGATTGATTGATTGATTTTTCGTGTTTCCGGCGCGTCAACTGCTTTGGTCATTAGTCCCGTTAGTGTAGTGCATGTTCTTTTCTCCGGGAGATGGCAGTGATCTTCCCCGTTGGATGGCGAGATCCGGCGCCGACCTACCGTTGGCTAGTGGGGTTTCCCAACCAGGACTCTCCCACCAGTGGGCACTGCCCCAGTCGGGGACAAGCTCTAAGCTCCCCATCGGCCTCCCGGAATATGTGGCTGTAGTGCATGTTAGTGTAAGTGTGTGTGCATCAAGGAGAGAAGAGGACAAGGAAGAGGAAGGAAAGATCGCGCGCGGTCCGTGGCCCGTTGGTAGGGTGTTGCTCCGGCATTCGTCTGCTGTTGATCGGAGAAACCACGGAAAACTACCGATCAGAGCAGCCGACCGCTCGAATTCTCCTCCAGAGAGCGACTGAATTCGACCTAGCTGAAAAGATTGCCGTTAGGATTCGAACCTGGGACCTCCCGGTCAGAGGCGCCGCAGTGACATTAGTTGATGCACTGAGCCACCGCTCCCGGTTGGGGCAGTGAACTGCTGGGGGAGATGCAGGAAATCGCGCACTAACCGACGTGTAGATTAGCGGAGGATCTCAGATACAGCGAAAGAGAATCATCGTCACCCCCTGCGATAAAATATTCACTAAATTACCGGAATTTGTAACCATAGCAGTTCACGTGCGTCGATAGATAAATCAATCAATCAATCGAAGTAGCAGGTAACAACATGACTGTGCTGACATTAACCATGTCTGGCCTCCTACAAAAATCATCTATTCGTATATCAAAATTTTTTTTGTAAATATATCTTTGATTAATTTTCAAAAAATTGTCATCCAGAATTA